>NLAU01000951.1:17189-51254 GCA_002370875.1 Metschnikowia arizonensis | reverse complement strand
TATCACTTGTTCCACTTAGGAAATGAGCTTCAACACATCTACCCCACAATTTCCTGTCCCCTATGTGCTACGCCATGGGAATTTCTCGAACTAGAGACAATTGATCAAAAGGTCAAGCACATCTATTTCAATTGCACTATTGCCGAAGTCATTTGGACAGAGTGCAACATTTCTCAAACTCCCTCCATCGAGTATGCCATTGGAAACCCAAATGCAGATTTCCAAAAACTCGATCGATTCTATTATTTCACAAGGACGCTTCTTACACACCGGAAACCTACCAAGATAAAGATGACGATCTTTCTTCAGATCTCCCTGCGCTAACACCTCATTCAACTAGATTGAATATGGCTTACTTTAACCCCTTCTATCGACCGCTTTAAATTGTCCTAAAGTTTCGCTTGACGCAGGTGATCTCGCGCGCAACCGGTTACTCCAGCTTAACTGAGCTGTTCTCTGGTCGGAGTTTTTAACTCTCGGGACTTGCATTGGGTAGACTAGGTAGACTGGGTAGACTGACTGGTTACACTGACTACACTGGCTACACTGACTACACTGACTACACTGACTACACTGGCTACACTGACTACACTAACTACACTGGCTACACTGACTACACTAACTACACTGACTACACTGGCTACACTGGCTACACTGGCTACACTGGCTACACTGGCTACACTGGCTACACTGGCTACACTGGCTACACTGGCTACACTGACTACACTGGCTACACTGGCTACACTGGCTACACTGACTACACTGGCTACACTGGCTACACTGGCTACACTGACTACACTAACTACACTGACTACACTAACCACACTAACTACACTGACTACACTAACTACACTGGCTACACTCTGAAATCGCAGTTTCAAAATCTTTGATTGCAAAGGTTCATCTAGGCCCTTGGATGTAGTAATTTGTCAGGTTTGCTTTCAATCTAGGATTTCTCCGGAGAATGGAATAGAATGGAATTTCATGGTGCCAGAAAATGATCATGTAATATTGCATTTATAGCCCAAGTCACCATTTTCAATATGAATAGATTACTCAAGAGGCTGAATTACTATAACGAAAATGGGTATCTAGTGCAAACAGTGTATGTGGAGCGTGACCAGTGAAACATGGCTGTAAATTATTTATTGGAGAAGTGGTAAGGAAGGAATGTTCAGCAGGGTGTAGGAGGATCAGACTCTACCCCACATTCCATAAGGTGAGTGGCATTTGCAATTTTACACGCACACGCACTAAAATGTCTATGTAATGATGTATTTGAGGAAGTAGCACTCACTGAATGGACTCAATGGACAGATCAATATGACTATCCCAGTTATTACCTTATTAGGACAATAACTTCAATTAGGAAATAAGAGCTTTAGCTTTAATAGTGGGTATTTTCTCAACATATGGCCTTATTTCTCAACAAGTTGAGGTTGGAACATTGGCTATTAGGCAAGGTTGAGTTACAGGAGGATAACATTAGTACAGGGTACAGGATTACAGGAGGTTAAGATGGCTATGTGGCGTCTTTTACAGCCCAGCTGAAAGTCTAAAAACTGGCCTTGCCCCGTGTAAAAAGTTAAAATAACCCTCAATGCATGTAGACTCACAAAGAGAGTTTTCAGAGTCAGCAGCATAAACAAACCTTAGAGTTAATTACTCATTTAAGGAGATTGCAGGCACACTACATACTGCAAACTGCGCAAGACCTAGTACCAGCGGATTTAGGACGTGACAAGACGGTTTGGATCCAAGCCCTAAAAGTTATTTCCAAATAGTGGATTCATCAACGACAAAGTATTAAAGATTTTATCAATAATATAATAATTTGGGCATCGCACTGCCAATGGGATGTACGGGTTGATACATACCATGTTGTAGCGCGGATTTACATTTACCAGAAAACCCTGACAGTGGAGAAGAGAGATGGCACTTCCATGTGAAGAAGGCGATCCCAAGGGGGATAAGGCGCAATGTTGACAGAGCCTCATTTTTAGTCTTTCCTGCTTTTCAACGAATAAACTGAATTAAAGTAATGAACATACGATTATTATATTATTATTTAGTCGTGAGTCGGTGTGCGTGCTACTACTCCCTCAAATCTCAACTCCAATACATCACCATTTTACAGATACTCATTTTAGTGATACTGCGGATAAATTGATACTGCGAATTGGTGCGAGCGCTCCACTAGACCCAGGTCAAGCCGCGACCGACCAAAGGCTACAAAATACTGATGAAGAGTTCCAAATATGAATAAGCTGAAGTTTTATTGGTAGTGTGAAGAACAAGACTATGGTAGTGTTAGTGGTAGTCTACTCTACTACTACTCATAGTGATAGTAATAAAGGCTAACCCAGTCTCAAAATCTTAGTAGTTTAAGTAGTCTACAAATTACAAGTATAAATAATTTGAAAACACTACTCTACAACTACAAAAAGAAGAACAAAAAATACTGCTATTACTACTCTGAAGAAGTACAGAAAATCAAGAACTACTATATTATCTAAATTCTTTGATGCGTTGGTACTTTTGTCACTCTGTTTATTCGTTGATCAATCCACTAGGTTTGTAGACTTGGGGCTTGGGTGTAAACCATATTGCCGGAAATGCGGTAGGGAATGGATGGATTGGTTTTCAGTTATTATTATTTTATTAGTACTGCGTACTTCTTCAACTCCTCAAATCACCATTTTCAAGTACACATTTATAATGCGTGGCCGGTAACTTGTTGTGATATGAGGCGCATAACAGTATATATAACTAAGGTTCCATTGCATTAGGGATGCCCTTAGGTCACAAGCCCTAATTTCCCGGGACTGGTGTCCTAAACCGCATTTCCCAGTTTTACACTTGTGCTCTATTTATTGAACTTGCACCACCTCTTCCTATATATATAGAATATTTTATATTGTTTCTCTCCAGACTAGATATTGAATACATTACGTTACAGAATGTCTCTCACAGAATTCTCAGGGGATGTCCTCTAAGGAGTTCTAAGAGACAGATTTAATCCTGCTGCGAGCGCTCCAGAAGACCAGGTCAGTTAAGTCGCGACCGACCAAAGGCTACGACAACATACTACTCTATGAAGAGTCTGATATATGAATAAGCTGAAGTCTAGATTACTCTGGGCAGTCTGAAGTGGAAGTCTAGTACTAGTACTACTACTACTGGTATACACTCTAACTCCAGATTCGTGGTAACAAAACAGGTGAGTAGGAAAGGCTACTACTACAATAACAACTACATGAACATCACAGATTTTTTTCTTGGAGTGAAGTTGGTATAGAAGTAGACTTATTCTTACCATCCATAGACTGTCATGAGTTTGTTCTGTAGTAAATACATAACAGTAGATACAAGACATAGCTCTTTCAATGATGCATTTTTTAGTTGTTTGAACCCTTAGGACGACTACTACGAAAGGCTAACCCAGTGTCAAAACCTAAGTAGTTTAAGTAGTCTATAAAGTACAAGTAGTATAAGTAATCTTAGTCTAAGTAGTTCTTTGAAGAAGTAAAATCAAGAACTACTACTCTAGAAAAAGAAGAAGAAGAAGACTATTCTATATTATTATTGTATTATTATATCATGGTATCACACTACCAAACGTAAATATCACCTAGCATGTGCGATCAGACGTGGATTGCCAAACAAGTGGGAAAGCAATCCATCCATTCCCTACTCTCAGCAGAATTGTCTCGCTAGGATTTAGGATCAAGGCGGTAAGTACACATGGCAAAATCAATATAAGACTGAAGGATGGCTCTTTTTGAAACCAGAATAAACTGAGTTTTAAAGAAACATTAGTAAAGAATGTTATTATTATTTAGTAGTGAGTGTGAGTGTGAGTGAGTGTGAGTGCGTGTGCGTGTGCGTGTGAGTGTGCGTGTGAGTGTGTGTATGTGTGCGTGTGTGCGTGTGAGTGTGTGAGTGTGTATGAATGTGCGTACTACTCATTCAAAAGTCCCCTCAATTAAATCACCATTTTATAAATACTCATTTTAGTGCGTGTGCGCGTGTACTTAGCAAGAGCAAGTGCGTGTACATGGCTGCGAATGGGCGAAGGGATGACTGCGAATAGGGATGAGAGCGAGCGCTCGAGTGAAGACCAGGTTGAGTCGCGAGCACTAGTCAATGTAGTGAAGTACGAAGAAGAACTACAAGAACTAGAAGAACTAGAAGAACTAGATGAACTAGAAGAACTAGATGAACTAGAAGAACTAGATGAACTAGATGAACTAGAAGAACTAGATGAACTAGATGAACTAGAAGAACTAGAAGAACTAGATGAACTAGATGAACTAGAAGAACTAGATGAACTAGATGAACTAGAAGAACTAGAAGAACTAGATGAACTAGATGAACTAGAAGAACTAGATGAACTAGATGAACTAGAAGAACTAGAAGAACTAGATGAACTAGATGAACTAGAAGAACTAGATGAACTAGATGAACTAGAAGAACTAGAAGAACTAGATGAACTAGATGAACTAGAAGAACTAGATGAACTAGATGAACTAGAAGAACTAGAAGAACTAGATGAACTAGATGAACTAGAAGAACTAGATGAACTAGATGAACTAGAAGAACTAGAAGAACTAGATGAACTAGATGAACTAGAAGAACTAGATGAACTAGATGAACTAGAAGAACTAGAAGAACTAGATGAACTAGATGAACTAGAAGAACTAGATGAACTAGATGAACTAGAAGAACTAGAAGAACTAGATGAACTAGATGAACTAGAAGAACTAGATGAACTAGATGAACTAGAAGAACTACAAGAACTACTACTACTACTACTACTACTACTACTACTACTACTACTATTACTACTACTACTCTACTACTCTACTACTACTACTACTACTACTCTACTACTCTACTACTACTACTACTATTACTACTACTACTACTACTACTACTACTACTCTACTACTCTACTACTCTACTACTCTACTACTACTACTACTATGAGCCTTCCCAGGTTCACTTACGGAAACTTTGTTACGACTTTAACCTCTAAAAACCAAGGTTAAATATTCACACCAAAAAGACATGAGGTCCTCCAGTGTTCACTACTGCTACTACCCTACTACTATTACAAGTACTACTCATAGTGATAATACTAAAGGCTAACCCAGTGTCAAAATCTAAGTAGTAAGTAGTCTTAGTCTAACTCTAAGTACAACTTTGAAGAGGAAAATAACTACAAGAACAAGAACTTCTACGCTAATATCTATTATCGTTAGATTCTTCTTGGTTCGTACTTTTATAACTCTATTTATTCGTTGATGGATTAAGAGGGAGTTAGATTCTTTAAAACTTTATTCGTGGATGGATTCTCAAAATAAGGAATCCTTGAGTCTTATAAAGCAGAGAAGATACCTTCTAGAACTAAAAAGGAGGCTGAGTCGACATTGTGCCTCATCTCCTTGGGATCGCCTTCTGCACAGCGATCATCGGAGAATTATAAGAGGAAGGGCGATGTCATTGTTCCATTTGTCAGGGTGTATGGCAATTCCAGGTCTGATCGCACATCGTAGGTGATTTTTACTCCCATGGGTAGTGGGGGATCTGACAGGAAGCATGAGTCTTATATAGAATTTTGGGGCATGTGTACATGCCGGGTTTTACGTGGTAATGCATGCGAGCGACGCAATTCCGGTGAGTGGGAATGGTTGAATAGCCGTTATACTCCTTCTTGCTGTAGTCATGACAATTCCAGTGAGTGGGAATGGATTGCTTTTTGATTTGTTTTGCAATCCGCATATGGTAGGAGATTTACACCCAAGGGTAGTGCGATACCAAACAATATAATATTTTATTTTATTTTACTATATTATTATTTAATTATTATGTGTAGTGAGTGTGTATGAATCTACTCCTTAATCAAAAGTCCCTCAATACATCACCATTTTACAAATACTCATTTTAGTGCGTGTGCGTGTAGAAAACTGCGAATGGTGGGTGCGAATGATATTGCGAATGATGAGTGCGAGCGCTCCAGTGAAGACTCAGGTCAGTGTAGTCGCGACCAAACGAAGGCTACGACAATATACTACTCTATGAAGTGTCTGATATATGAATAAGCTGAAGTCTACACTACACTACTACACTACTACCACTACACTACTACACTACTACTACTGACTGACTAACCACTCACTACTAGTATACACTCTAATGCAGATTCCGTGGTAACAAAATAATTTGGGAGTAAGGAATGGCTACTACTACTACTACTAAAGGCTAACCCATTGTCAAAACCTAAGTAGTTTAAGTACTCCATAAAGTACAAGTAATATAAGTAATCTCTAGTCTCTAGTCTAAGTAGTCTTAGTCTAAGTAATACATTGAAGAAGTAAAATAATAAGAACTACAAGAACAAGAACTACTATTCTAGAACTACCAAAAGAAATACAAGAAATAAGAAATAAGAAATAAAATACAAGAAATAAGAAATAAACTACAAAATACAAGAAATAAGAAATAAAATACAAAATACAAGAAATAAGAAATAAAATACAAAATACAAGAAATAAGAAATAAAATACAAAATACAACAAATACAACAAGAATATGAACAAGAGGAACTATAAGAACTACTATTACTACTCTGAAGAAGTACAGAAAAACTCAAGAACTACTATTCTATTATTATTATTGTTAGATTCTTTATGTTCAGTACTTCTAAAACTCTATTTATTCGTGGATGGGTTCTCAGAATGAGGAATCCTTGAGTCTTATAAAGTAGGGAAGATCCCTTCTAGAACTAAAAAGGAGGCTGAGTCGACATTGTGCCTCATCTCCTTGTGATCGGCTTCTGCACAGCCATCATCGGAGAAAACCTTGGACGATTAGAGGGAAGGGCGACCCATTATTCCATGTCAGGGTTTATGGCAATTCCACGTGTGATTGGACATCGTAGGTGATTTTTAGTCCATGGGTAGTGTGACCGATGGGGGATGTGACGATATTATTATTATTATTATTATTGTTAGATTCTTTATGATTGTTTAGTACTTCCAAAACTCTGTTTATTCGTGGATGGATTCCTCAGAATGAGGAATCCTTGAGTCTTATATAGAAAAGCGGGAAATTTCGGGAGCCGGTTATCTCCGGCGTCCTCGAACTTGATAGTTAAGGTGGCCTTATCTCTATTGGGAAATTGGACGCCCTTATTGGAAACGTCCTTGAGCAATTTAATAGGTAGATAAGGCGCGCGGTGCCCCGTAAATGCTTCGGCCCGACGGATCCTCGGAGCTATCTCCAAAGATAGGGCATTATTGCTCCTCTGCGTCAGGGTCTATGGCAATTGCACGTCTGATCGTACTAGGTGATTAGTCGCATGGGTATCCACTAGGGGGATCTGACAATTATTATTATTATTATTATATTATTATATTATTATTATTATATTATTATATTATTATTATTATATTATTATATTATTATTATTATATTATTATTATTATTATTATTATTATATTATTATTATTATTATTATATTATTATTATTATATTATTATTATTATTATTATATTATTATTATATTATTATTATTATTATATTATTATTATTATTATATTATTATTATTATTATAATTATTTAGTAGTGTAGTGGAGTGTGTGAGTGTGTGAGTGTGTGTGTGTGTGTGTGTGCGTGTGCGTGTGCGTACTACTCATTCAAAAGTCCCCTCAATTAAATCACCATTTTACAACTACTCATTTTAGTGCGTGTACGCGTGTACTGACCAGAGCAAGTGCGTGTACGTCCCTGCGAATGGATGAGGGCGAGCGCTGAGTGAGACAGGGGAGAGTCGCGAGCACTAGTCAATATGAACTCAAGAACTACTACTCTGAAGAACTACTACCACTACTACTATGATCCTTCCGCAGGCTCACTTACGAAACCTTGTTATGACTTTAACATGCTCTAAAAAACCAAGGTTGAATATCTTCACACCAAAGAGTTGTCTCTAAGGTCGTCAGTGTTCACTACGCTACCGCTGAGAAGTACAAGTGCTAGTACTACTACTAGTCTACTACTACTCCACTGAGAAGTACAAGAATTACTACTACTACTCTACTCTACTAGTCAGAATGCTTCAACAAATAAACTGGAGTACTAAATCACCTAACAAAAGCAGTGTTTCTTTCCTGTGACAGATGTTGATAGTATGAAGAACTACAATTAGTACTCTGATAGTGATACTAGTACCTAGTACTGTAGTAGTACTCTACTACTAATACTAATAGTACTGTAGTACTACTCTACTACTACTCTACTCTACTACTACTCTACTCTACTACTACTCTACTCTACTACTACTCTACTCTACTACTACTCTACTCTACTACTACTACCACGGATTTGTCTTTGACCCAGTAGCATCATTGGACATTCGGGTAGAAGTAAACGGAGTCACTTTGAACGATCAATGTATTTTACTTAAACGAAATGATATCAAGATTCTTGGGCCAAATTCCTGATTTACAGAATTACCTGTTCAACGATTCCAGAGTATCTAGTCCAGAGTATCTAGTCCAAGTATCTTGGGAGAATACATGACCTACCATACCAGCTCGTTTGGTCATCAATCGTACAGTCCCTTAAACCAGCCAAACAAAAATGAACCCTCAATAATGATAAAACCCTTTATTAGTCAGCAGCTTATGATGAATAGTTAATTACTTTAAGGAGGTTGAAAAGGGGACAACTTTCGCTTCCGTTTAATCTAATATGCCGGTTTAACTGGTTCTGAGCCATAGTCTCACGTGATCTTCCGCCCGGAGTAACACCTTAAAGCGAAAAAGTGGATTTCCAAAGACTACATCTCCTAATAAACAGTTTCAACTACTACATTATCAAAAAGAGTGTCACTAGCTACCGACTCGGAATTTGGTAAATGCACGACTGACATATCCCTCCAGTATGTTATTAACCTGTACTAAAACATTGGTTGAAAGCTCCTACGAGTCACATGGCAGAGAAAAAGGCATTGATTATAGCTTAATAATTGACCTGCACAGAAATCTTAATCATGGGTTTGTTAATTAAAATTTGTAAACACGCCCTGGTGATCTTTCCTGCTACGCCTTATTAAGGACCGCAAAAACTAACGATTGCGATACCACAATTTCACACATGGTCTCCCACTGCATTACTCACTGTGGCCCTAAGTGGCTTGACTAACGTTGATCTGACGGGAAACAGTATTTTCCACCTGGTATGGCCGCAACCAAGTGTTTTAGGAAACGATTTTACAAGGATACTGAGATGCAAGGTATCCCGGTCGGCTAACTCTTGCATATAACGTGCATATGTTTCATCTTCGTGCAGGGTTGCATACACCCAGTGTATATAACAGCGAGGTTTTCCTCCCCTTGGATTAACCAGGGAGTTCCTCGACTATTCTAGGTTCAATAAACACCATGATAAACTATAGGACGTAGGGACGACGTCCATTATAAGACTAACAGTTGTTCTTCCTGTTAAGCCCTAACAAAATGTAAGAAAAATTCGGTCAACACCCAGGATTGAGTACCTAGTGTCGATGAATGACGAGGCTTAGATTTAAACTATACCACACATAGGTGTGAAGTGGTATGTACAGGTCCTTGATTACTAGGCGCCCATGCGCATGCACGTCGATACATGCGAGCGGAAAACTAAAGTATTATAGTATAACTTGTCCAGGAAAATAGTCAAAACATTGATAGAGGAGATATTTTTCAACGAAAGATGGGAAAATATCCAAAATGTCCCAAAATTAGAGGTTTATCTAATAACACGTAAGATAAACCTTGGCTCAGTATGGCTCAGTATAACGATAAGAACACATCATAGACTGATCGTCAATCTCCCGCTGCTATTAGGCCCTGCAATGAAGCGTATTAAGAACCTTTAAAAAACTTTCAGAGCCTTGGATAATTCGTAGCATCAGGACTACAATGAAGAGCTGGGCGAGTTGGACCACATGATTACTCAGAATACGAGCTTCCAGCCTGCTGAACTGTCTCCTAAAGTCACTAAGAGAGATCATGCGGCACTGTCGCAAGCGTTGAAGCCCGGACTGTTTTGACTTCTGTTCTGTAAGTCCCAAGGAATTCAGCTTCCCTTGGTACTTGTACGACCAATAAACGTGGAAAGCTTCTGCTGTTTCTGACTTCACACTGCCTAATTCAACAATATGGTCTCCAATGTGATAAGAAAGGGGCTCACCAACGAACCTTTGGAATGGAGGAGTTTCAGTCGGTTACAGTCGGTTAATCAGTCATCAATCAGTTAATCAGTCATCAATCAGTTAATCAGTCGGTTAATCAATCAGTTAATCAGTCATCAATCAGTTAATCAGTCGGTTAATCAATCAGTTAATCAGTTGGTTAATCACTTAATCAATCACTTAATTAGTCGGTTAATCACTCAATCAATCACTCAATCAATCACTCAATCAATCACTTAATCAATCAGTTAATCAGTTGGTTAATCAGTTGGTTAATCAATCACTTAATCAGTTTGTTAGTCAATCACTCATAGTAGTAGCCATACTAGTAGTCATATCTCATAGTAGTAGTCTCAGTAGTAGTCATATCTCATAGTAGTAGTCTCAGTAGTAGTCATATCTCATAGTAGTAGTCTCAGTAGTAGTCATATCTCATAGTAGTAGTCTCAGTAGTAGTCATATCTCATAGTAGTAGTCTCAGTAGTAGTCATATCTCATAGTAGTAGTCTCAGTAGTAGTCATATCTCATAGTAGTAGTCTCAGTAGTAGTCATATCTCATAGTAGTAGTCTCAGTAGTAGTCATATCTCATAGTAGTAGTCTCAGTAGTAGTCATATCTCATAGTAGTAGTCTCAGTAGTAGTCATATCTCATAGTAGTAGTCTCAGTAGTAGTCATATCTCATAGTAGTAGTCTCAGTAGTAGTCATATCTCATAGTAGTAGTCTCAGTAGTAGTCATATCTCATAGTAGTAGTCTCAGTAGTAGTCATATCTCATAGTAGTAGTCTCAGTAGTAGTCATATCTCATAGTAGTAGTCTCAGTAGTAGTCATATCTCATAGTAGTAGTCTCAGTAGTAGTCATATCTCATAGTAGTAGTCTCAGTAGTAGTCATATCTCATAGTAGTAGTCTCAGTAGTAGTCATATCTCATAGTAGTAGTCATAGTAGCCATGAAAAGGCCCTAGGCCTAGTTCTTTCCACTGATAAATATAACTTGGTTGGCTGTGATTTGAAGGATTTGATTTTGTATGAGCAACAACTAAAAAAGCTCATTGGTAAGCAGAATGAGAAGCCTTCAGTGTTCATAGCTGAGGTTTCACTTGCTTATATGAAACCAGAGCATGCCAATGCAGTAGTGGCTAGTCTGGCGCAGCTCCAAAATAGTAATATTTTGGTTTTAGAGCAAATCATGCCTTCAGGTGATAAGCACTTTTTCTCTCAGAAAATGCTCTATCACTTTATCCATTTGACATCACCGTTGCAATGTGTACAATCATACTGCACAAAGGAGAAGCAACGAGAACGGTTTGCCCAATATTTTGCTCAAGTGGACGTGATGGATTTGTGTGAAGTAGTATTCTCAGTAGTAGTCTCAGTAGTAGTCTCAGTTAAAAGTCGGTTAATCAGTCGGTTAATCAATCAGTCAATCAATCAGTCAATCAGTCAATCAATCAGTCAATCAGACAATCAATCAGTCAATCAATCAGTTACTCAATCACTTAATCAATCACTTACTCAATCACTTACTCAGTTGGTTAATCACCTAATCAGTTGGTTAATCAATCACTTAATCAGTTGGTTATTCAGTTAACAGTCGGTTCAGGAATCACTTAATCAATCACTTAATCAATCACTTAATCACTTCATCAATCACTTAATCACTTCATCAATCACTTAATCAATCACTAAATCAATCACTAAATCAGTTGGTTTATCACTAAATCAGTTGTTTAATCAATCAGATCAATCACTTAATCAATCACTTAATCAATCATTAAATCAGTCAATCAATCACTTAATCAGTTAGTTAATCAGCCGTCAGTATTGTCTATCCTCCAGGGAATGCCTGGTATCCTCGTAATGCTCAAGCAAATGGCAGTCAGTCCTGCAGCTCTAGTTGGTAGGTATTTTAGGAAGCGCCAAGACTTCCTTCCTAGGGGTGCACTGGCGGGATGTACTAGACAAGATATTCAAGTCAGGGTTTGGGTTCTCAGATGAAGGGAAGGGAATAGATACCTGTATATAGCCCGTCTTCATAGTTACTGAAATTCAGCTAGAGCTCCATGATGGACATTTGTTGGGTGGGTGGAGAGTGAGAAATGTAAGGCGTCCTTTTTACTGGAGGTATTTGTAGATGCGGGGGAAGGGGGGGTAGCGCATGCAGGAATAGTTATGTGCAGGACACCATTTATTTTCTTATTTTTTGTTAGTTTGTACGTGTATTAGAGGATATACAGTTTTTATTGCCAGTGTTTTCTCATTTGGTAAGCCTCGATAGGGTTGCTTATCTCACAAGCTTCCAGGATGTACGGGTGCAGCTCTCTGTATACCTCACTCTGTACACCTCATACCTCTGTATACCTCACTCTGTACCTCTGTGCAATGCTAATCAATGTAAGTGGACGACGTATGCAATTCATTCCTGCACAAGTCTCACCGTATATTCATCAACTTCTGCATTTGCTTCCCCTCCTTCTCATCAACAGCAGGCGCCTTATACTGGTCAAAGAGCGACCAGAACTTAAGATTCTCATCTCCAGAAACTGTTGCCAAAGTCATACCATCAGGTGAAATACACCCGCTTAAAATCCTCAGGTCGTGCGCATGAACAATTTCTCCAGTTTTCTGAAGTGTAGGGTAATTGAACAACGAAATGCTATTCAGAGGGTAACCATGCGTAGCCACCATCTCATACCCAGTACCTTTAGCATAACCCCAATTAAGTGATGAGATTTGACTCTGGGTTTCAATGGTATGCACCCTTGCACCTGTGCTAGTATTCCAAAAATGGATACATTTATCACTAGTACCTCCTCCTGTGGCCAAAAGCAGTGGTTGATAAGGGCACCAGCTGATGGCCTTGACTGCAGCTCTGTGGGTATTTTTGGTAAAGATTGGGTCTCCTCCCAAGTTCCGTGCATCCCAGATGGCCACCATATTATCATTGCCTCCCGAACAAAATTGTCCACCATCATGACGGAACTCAACTCCACAAATCTCCGCCACATGGGTGTTTTCCTGTCGAGCGACAAGGTGCAGAAACACCCGTACATCCGAGTGACTAAGAACTCCTTCTTTACTTCCTGCAGTAAGCATATGAGCCAGCCAAGCGTGGGCAGCTATACGGCCCAGCGTACCAGTAGTTAAAGTGCGAAGTCGGGCGTTTGTTTCAATGTCCCAGATTTCAATAGTACCATCATCCTTCCCAATCAGGATATACAGACCATCCTCGGACCAGCGTAACGAAGTAACCAAACAGCCAGGAGTTTCACAGAGAAGCCCCACAGACCCAGATGACGCGTTCCACACGTACACTGCATCCTCAAGCCCTATAACAATGAGGTTGGTCAGAGACCATGCAATAAGATTCAAGTAAAAGTCGTCAATGATGTTAGGCGCATCCAAAACACGGTCAGGAGCAGAAGGGATCTTCTTAGCACGCTCTGAAGCAAGAGACGGGCGTAGAGACCGAAGCAGCGAACCATGTGCACTAATAGAGCTTCCTAGGTGGCTAAAAAGGTCCAAGGGTTTACTCCTTTCAGGGGGTAGAGGACGATAGGATAAAATGCGAGAATTTACATCTAGCCCACAAGCTTCGGCCACGTGATGCTGATATATTTTGCTTGTTTGGGCCTTTATATGGGAGCGAGGCAGGGCATTTGGATGGGGGGCCTCGGAAGTGGCCGTGAGTTTTCCGGGCGTGGAGTTTCTGTGGCTTGGGATGAATCGATCCAGAATAGAATTTTCTGAAGAAGAGAGCAGGGAAGCAGCTCGGCGTAGTTTAGCAGGTTTTGGAGGAGACAGAAGGACTGATGTGAGAGACCGAGTATGAGAGGGTCTAGAAGCTGGTAAAGAGGGACGAACAAAGGGGGAAATATCAGGACTAGTCTGTGTAGATTGTGCAGTTTGTCCAGTAGTCTGTGTAGATTGTCCTGTAGTCTGTCTAGTGTGACCAGTAGTCTGTCTAGTCTGTCCAGTAGTCTGTCTAGTCTGTCCAATACTCTGTCTAGTCTGTCCAGTACTCTGTCTAGTCTGTCCAGTACTCTGTCCAGTCGCGACCCTAGCAATTTCCTGGCTTCCAACCAGTGTAAATGCAGCCATATATTTGCATCGATTCATCACCGGCGAAAATGCATCAATTGCCAGCCTCTTCCGTTTCGGCAGTACAATTTCGACGCCTCGGTTTGAATTGGATTTTTGGAGGCTTTGGAGCACCTCTGAAGCTTTTGCCTCAGGCCTAAGTTCTAATTTACCGTCGGCCCTCCATTTCCTTGGACTCATATTTGAAATATGGGGTGACATAGAGGGGGATTTTGAGGGTGACATAGAAAGGGAGTTGGAAGACTTTGATTGGAGCTTTGAGGGTGACATAGAAAGGGATTTCGAGGGTGAAATAGAAACGGAGTTGGACTTTGATTGGCGCTTTGAGGACTTTGAGTGGCATTTCTCGGGTGATGAATGGCACTCCCCATGGCTATTTGTGCTATTGCCAATGATTCTATATAAACTCTCTTTGGTCCCTCGATCCTTACAGGGAGAACAATCTTTTGTGGAAGAATTCATGGATATTGGTGGCGGTTAATCCAATATACAGTAGAATGCAAAGTTAATGTGGGTCAAAGCACAATGATATGGTAGCAATGCTAAATCAAGCGAAATAGGAGATACAAAGGGGTCTGTGGTTAGTGGTCTGTGGTCTGTGGTGAGAGGTAAAAAGTGTATGGAATTTCTGGAGGAAATAGAGGCTTCGAGGTCGTGCGGGGGCAAGAATCCAGAAGAGGTTTGGAGAAAGGAGCCTCGACCTGAGGGTAGGGGCGGAAGGAGGGAAACTTTGAATTTACTGAAGGCTACACAAGTACTTGAACCGAGGGCAAAATCAAGGGCAATATCAAGGGAAAGGCCGTAGGAAAGGTCCCGGTTTGTGATGCACTGGGAAGGACGATGCACCTGCACACAGCGTCAACACTCTAGACTTGTGTGATTGTCAGCGTAATTAAGATACCTGATTTGTGGGAAAAGCAAGTGTTTACAAGCGGTATTATGAAAAGGCACAAATTGGGAAATACATGAGGGCGTATGCAGACCCGCGGTACGGGTGCGCTCGCCTATCTCTAGATCATGCAGGACGCTCAAGCGGGCTTATGTGCAGGATATGATATATTACTATATAGTCCCAGTTTATACAGTAGCACTTTGCATTTTGACAATAAGCAGCATCACTAAACCCGTACATCGTGGTTTGGGCTCGAGTTGCGGCAGTGGTAGTGGCAGTGGTAGTAGAGGTGTATCTATATCACGTGACCACACTCACGTGACTGCCGCGTGACAGTATCTATCTTTCCCGCCGCTCCCTTCTCACCTTTCTCTATGGGAAACCAGGCTTCTCAGCCAAAGCTTACGGCTCAAGATAAGGCCATTTTCCTGCTCAAGCAGCAGCGTGACAATCTCAAAAAGTACCAGAAGAAACTTAGTGTGGTGGTCGACAAGCAGCAGCGCCTAGCCAAAAATGCCCTACAACAAGGAAACACCACAAAAGCAAAAGTTTATTTGCGGCTGAAAAAGCAGCAGGAAAGTATCATCAAATCCACTTATAATCAGCTACAAAATCTCGAGAATTTGATTGGCAGCATTGAGTTCAAGTTGATCGAAAAGGATGTGTTGTATGGCTTAGCGCAAGGAAATGAGGTTCTAAAGAAACTCAACACGGAAATGAGTGTAGAGAAGATCGACAAGGTAATGGATGACTTGGAGGATGAGAAAATGAAGGTGGAAGAGATATCAGATATTCTAGGAGGTCAGTTGACCAATTCTGAGGAAGCAGAGGTGGACGAGGAGTTTTTAGCATTGCAGCGCGAGTACGCGGCTAGCAACCACGCGGAACTCGATCCCTCGGGAACACACGCCGAGGTTCTAAACCGCCTAGAGAAGTTGCCGGACACAAGCCGGACGTCGAAAATTCCTGACGCCCCTTTCCTAGTACCTGCACATTCCAATGGTACAACAAAGGAGCCAATACCCCTGCTAGCAGAGGGTGCATGAGATATACTGCCGAATGAGACCGCTCATCACCTGGCTAAACTGATTATCACAATGGGATGTTTCATGTCATCCATGTTTCATGTCATCCATGTTTCATGTACAAAGGAGGGAGGCCAGGCATGACAAGTTTATAAATTGACGCATTCCCCATTAATTTTTTCTCCTTACTACTCTTTTCTTTACATCTTTTCTTTACCTCTTTACTTACCTCTATCTTAAATCGAATTGATCATTTAATAAGTGCCTCCATGTTTCATTAATCCAACCATTCCAAAAATTCAGGGGTAAAGTATGAAATCATTAAGCGGGCACCAGCTCGTAAATACCCCTGGTGGGACTCAAAAGCAATGGCTTTCAAATCAACAACCCCCTTTTCTGCAGCTGCATGCAACATTGCAAACTCTCCACTCACCTGATACACACATAATGGAAAGTCCTTGCATATCACCGATGCCTCCTTTACAACGTCCAAGTAAAAGGTCGATGGCTTGATAATAAATGCATCTGCACCTTCATTGATATCACGCACCAAAGCTCGACGGGCCAATCCGGCGCCCCCGCTGGGTAATTGATAGGCCTTGCGGTCTCCATGACTTGGTACACTGGCCGCCATGTCTCGGAATGGTCCATATAATGAACCCGAGAATTTGGCCAGATAGCTCATGACCATGACCTTATTCTCCAAGCGGTTATCAATTAACCCCCGCTTGATTTCCCGGATTCTTCCATCCATCATATCTGAAGGTGCTACACAGTTTGCCCCCGCCTTGGCATAATTGACAGCCACCGCTCCAATTCGAAGAACTGAGGGCCCCCGCTTCAATGTCCCATCCTCATTCAATAAGCCACAGTGCCCATGGTCTGTATACTCACAGAGACATACATCACACATGATGTAAAGGTCGGGGAAACTCTTCCTCAAGAGACCAATAGCTTGGATCACAGGTCCGTTGGGGTCATCAGCCGTGGTTCCCACCGAGTCCTTGCCCCCTGGTTTCAAAATCACTCCAAACAAGATTACAGCCCGCAAACCCTTTTCTACTAAGGGCTTGACATAAGCCAAGAGCTTTTTAAGCCCATGGCGTTTAATATTGGGCAACGATGGCACAACAGTCTCTTCTTCTTCAATATCAGATACAAAGAGGGGGAAAATGAACATGGACTTGGAGAGCTGGTGCTCACTCTGCCACTCACGTGCAAGTGGGTGATTATAGCCACCTTGGAGGATGGACGAGATGGGAGTCTCTGTCTGGGGAAGATATTGGGCTTTATGGGTCATGGTGGTTATTTACTCAATTTTCGCCTTACTTATCTTTTATACAACATGCAGGTTTCAAGTCATGTGACTCCAATATTTGTTAAAGACAATACTGCTGTGACAATACTACTGTGAAATATGCTGTGACAATACTGCGTGACAATACTGTGTGACAATACTGGAAAATGAGACTAGTCGAGTGAAGGTTCAACTTTGATCACTTCCAAATCAGAATTCCTAGATTTTCAGTCTATTTCTCATGCTTCCTCTGGCATTATACCGAGAATGGATACTTTTTATTGTCATGTTCAAGGTCTAGACATGATGTCAACAAGGATGAGCTAGTATTATTCTGTGGCTAAGGATGTTGACATGAGGGGAGTGGAGTGGTGATGTGTAATCATCAATGTCTCATTCATCTTTCTTACACTTCCCGTACTTCACCATTTGTCCAGCAATATATCCATTGAGCACCAAAGATGAAGAATATCCTGCAAGCAATATGGCATCTCTGGGGCGAGAAGAACGGAAGTTGGAAAGTGTGGTGAACACTCGAATCAAAGAGCCAATCACATTGGCTCCAATGGTCACTTCTGACAAGTGATTGGTGGATCGCAAAGCTGCATTCCGTCTAATCTGGGGGATCTTTGAAGCAATTCCAATTGGAATATTGATCAATTGCAATGCTTCGATCAAACCACGAGGTGCAATTTTAGTGATGAATACAAGGGCTGCTAAAATCGAGGCAAGACTTGACCATTTGAACTTGACCATTTGAACCTTATCAACAGGGACCATTTGAACCTTATCATCAGGAACCATTTGAACCTTATCATCAGGAACCATTTCAACCTTATCAACAGGGACCATTTCAACCTTATCAACAGGGACAATTTCAATCTTATCAACAGGGACCATTTCAACCTTATCAGCAGGCTGGACCTCGTCCTTCTCTACTTCCCGGTATACCTTATAATACTCCAAGAGAATCAAAAGAACTACATTCTGCAACCCCAAAAGCATCGTTTCTCCATAGTTGATAAAAGAGTTGCCCGTCTGTTTATTGAAGGTCACGTGGACAAACTGGGCTAAGGTCTCCAACTTGACCGAGTTAGTTGATATTCCAGACGCAAGCTTCACTCTTTCTTGTATGGATTGTGGATTTGTGATCTTGAGGATCTGGGGGATTTTGATTACTGAAGATAGAGATACCATTAAAGCGCCTAATAGCATGGACAAGAGTCGGGAATAACCAACGACTTTTATTTGGCGGAGAGCAAATTTCCAAATCATGATATTGGAGACTTCAGGATCTCTAAGAAGGCGGAGGATCATGAAAAGGGGGGACATGTTGGAGTGGAGGAAGAGTATGAAATGTTTGGATTTGCATGTGATTGATCATGTGAGGGTGAGGAAGAGGGTGAGGGTGAGTTGGGTTGATTTGGATGTACGGGTTTTTATGGCACTACTCTAACGAAGCCTCTTTTGCCCCTTCAAAGCATTAACCTTCTCCTCCAACACATTCTTGGTGCTCTCAATATACTTCAAGTTGTTCAAGTGGAGATTCAACAACTTCACCATCTCCTCCACAGCATTGCTCTCTCCAGATTCTTTCCCTGCAACAGGATTCAACAATGCCTTGTTGAAAGAATCGCTGACAGCATTGATTTCTCCAACCAACGATGATAAGTTATCGCTCAAAGAGTCAAGCCGGTCATCCAACATCTTGGCATTGTGGTATGCTTTTTCCCGCAACTTATCCGTCACATTGGACGTATCTGTGGCATTGTTGTTCCCATTGGAAGCTCCAGAGTTCTCCATATTGGACATTTCAATGCTATTGAGCAAAATTTCCGCTTGTTGCTCATAATTATCCAAGATTTTATCGAGCTCATCCTGCTGACCTTCCACAAATGTCAACTGCTGGTCGATTCTCTGCTGCAAAGCATCCACCTCCATTGAGTCCCGGTGCAATTCACTGATTTCATCTGCACTCTTGGCGAGTTTCTCGTCCCATACCTGGACCTTATCGGTATACTTGTTGAAGATATCGGTTGTACGGGACAATTGCTTGGACCACTTGATGACCAAGTCATCCATGGTTTTGTTATCCAAAGAGACTGCCAAGGGTTGGACTTGGGATGGCTTTAAGTTTGGAGCATTAGCCTCAATTTTGTCGGAACTTTTGTCGGACTTTGCGTCTGAAAACCCTGACGCTTTGGAATCTTTTGAACCAAACAAGTTTTCTTTTTTATCGGACTTTTCGCCTGACAAATTGTTGTCAGAATCAGTCTTGACTCCAAACAAGCTATTCTCAGTCTTGGCTGCACTGGAGTTATCTTCATTCTTGGTTCCAAAAGTAAATGGAGGATTCTTTTCTGAAGTGCATAAAGAAAACGCAGGTTTATCTTTTGCTGCTGGTTTATCATTGGTCTCTGACTTTTGACCAAAAGAAAAGGCTGGTTCTTTTTGTTTATCATCCTCAGGCTTTTTTCCAAAAGAAAAGGCTGGTTCTTTTGGTTTATCATCCTCAGGTTTTTTTCCAGAAGAAAAGGCTGGTTCTTTTTGTTTATCATCCTCAGGCTTTTTTCCAAAAGAAAAGGCTGGTTCTTTTGGTTTATCATCCTCAGGTTTTTTTCCAAAAGAAAAGGCTGGTTCTTTTTGTTTATCATCCTCAGGCTTTTTTCCAAAAGAAAAGGCTGGTTCTTTTGGTTTATCATCCTCAGGCTTTTTTCCAAAAGAAAAGGCTGGTTCTTTTTGTTTATCATCCTCAGGCTTTTTTCCAAAAGAAAAGGCTGTTTCTTTTGGTTTATCATCCTTAGGCTTTTTTCCAAAAGAAAAGGCTGTTTCTTTTGGTTTATCATCCTCAGGCTTTTTTCCAAAAGAAAAGGCTGGTTCTTTTGGTTTATCATCCTCAGACTTTTTTCCAAAAGAAAAGGCTGTTTCTTTTGGTTTATCATCCTCAGGCTTTTTTCCAAAAGAAAAGGCTGTTTCTTTTGGTTTATCATCCTCAGGCTTTTTTCCAAAAGAAAACGTCGGTTTGTCCTTCTCCTCGGGCTTATCTTTCTCCTCGGGCTTTTGTCCAAATAAAGCCTTGTTCTCAGTATCAGTCTTTGCGCCAAATAATGAGCCAGTATTTGGAGTTTTTCCGGTGGTACCCCCGAATAAACCAGAAGCATTCTTTGAATTAGCTCCAAACAAGGTTCCGGATGCAGAGTCTGCAGATTGTGAAAGTTTTGGAAAGCCACTGGATGTTGACGGAGTAGCCGATGCACCAAAAGCTGAACCAGAACCAAAAGATCCAGAACCAACAGATCCAGAACCAAAAGCTGAGCTAGCGGTTCCTGTTCCTGTTCCTGTTCCTGTGCCAAATGCAGACTTGGCAGTGGCTAAACCAGAACCAGTTGCTTTGGAGCCAAAGTTAAATGCAGGGGTAGTGGAAGTCGTATTATTAGAAGTTGAAGGCTCAGTGGATTGAGGATTTCCTGAAGAGGTGGAAGGAGCTCCAGAATTGGCAAATGCAGAAGTATTTGTGGAGGCATTGGTTGTGGCCAGGGAATTTGTAGGAGCAGCGGCAAAGGGCGATGGTGCCTGCAGGTTTAGGCCGAAGCAAAAGGGCTTCAGGTTCGAACTGCTAAAGGGAGCCAGAGTGTTGTTTGATCCGAACATGGGTTGTTATTAAGGAGAAGCGCTGGAGAAAATGTACGTGACACCTGTACACCACCTCCGTACATCACAAATAAAACATCCGTACATCCCGTACACCACCTCCTGATACGATAATCTCCAGTCTACAGTACCCTATAGTCTCTTACCTAGTTTGGCCTTCTATCAGCATATTATGTAGCGAAAATGTCACATGTCTAATCACGTGACCCACCAGGCAAACTAAGGAAATTCAGTCATGTTAAGTTAACTAGGTACAATCAGACCTACCAAGTGTTTCATCTACACAATTTGCATTACTTGCATCCTGCAACGTATCCTTTTAAACAGTCACACATGGGATGTACGGATATATGTTTCAACGCCACATGCAGGTCTTCCATAATATAATCTCCACTCGTGTAGTGATCTAGAGGGTTTTGTTAAGGTGTTATATTATTTGGTTTTATTATGTATAGTATTGTAAGTCTTAAATTGTCTAATAATGTCCTAGAATTGTCTTAAATTGTCTAATATTGTCCTACAACTGTCCATTGTCCTAGAACTGTCCATTGTCCTAGAACTGTCCATTATCCCCATCTATTGTCCTAGCAGATGGTTCTCAGTCTAGTCCAATCTCTATTTAAATAGTCTCCTATTACTGTACTATCTTACACTATACTATCACTATTACGAGACTGTATAGTGGTTATTTATAGCCTACTCTGTGCGTTGTTTTGACTGCACAAGTGTATGCATGCACCATGCACCGCGCTGATGTTTCAGCTGCAAGCTTACGCATGCACCCTCACCCAAATGTATATATAAACCCTGATTCCCTCCCACAAATGACAAAATAATTACAGCAATCTGAATTACAAATTTACTATTACCTTACTATCTACGACTACTATGTCTATGAATATGGCTATGACAAACTGACCAAGACTGGCTTTGCCTATCACTACTATAACTAAGACTATCACTATCTTGACTACGACAGACTATGACTACCATGACTAAGACAGAATATTACATACTGGCCTGAAGCTCAAACCTTCTATGATTCTCATTATCTTTTGTATGGGAATAATGAGGAGGCTCGTACGGAGTTTATGTTGAAAGATGTTTCTAACAAATTATCCTTGACGCTCTATGCGGGCATGCAGTATCAAACGTTTCTTGTGAGTCTTGAAAAGCCAGACTCCATGGGCTTTTGAAAAAGAAAGATTTTTACTTTGAAGAAGTACAAGAACAAGAACAAGAACTACTACTCACTACTGGCTACCTTTACTGACTACCTCTACTGAGTGACCAAGAATGACTTTTCCTATGACTACTATAATATGACCATCATCTCACTATAACTCTGGTTAAGACTGACTATTACTGACTATGTCTATGACTACTATGACTACTATGACTACTATGACTACTATGACTACTATGAATATGGCTATGAGAGCTATACACCTACTTCCAAAATGTGATCTATTATGTACATTTACTTCCTGGTGGTCTATATTATTGACACCCTTCCTAGGTGTGATCTACACCATGACTATGACCATGACTACTGACTATAACTAGGACTGACCAAGACTGACTTTGCCTATGACCTATGTCTATGACTATCACTATCATTATGACTACAATGGCTACGACTATCACTATCACTATGACTACAATGGCTACGACTGACTACTGACTATGACCATAACCATGACTACTGACTATGACCATGACAATGACTACTATGTCTACTATGAATATGGCTATGACTGACTACTGACTATTAGTGATTAAGACTACTAAACCTACTATCAGTCGAACGCCAAACGCTTTTCACACCAGTCATTTTCATGATTATTCAAGTCACCTTCCTAATTTCGTCGCAACCCAAATGTAAATCCAAACCAATCAAAATCCTCCCTTGTTGAAATCCTCCCTTGGGTCTGATCCCAAAGGAGGAAATCCAAAGATACTACAGATGGTAGCAAACTCCTGCATCTAAATTAGACTAACTAAAAGGATGTACGGGTTTTTCCATCAGGGTACAATTTCACCAGCTTTCTAATTCAGAAGTGACTCTATGAATGTCTGTGACTACGGTAACTAAGATCAACATTAAGACCACCATCAGCAGTGCAATTACCATTGACAAAGTTCATCGCAACGGCAATTTAGCCTTTCCTCCTTCCGACGCTCGCAACTGCCTTGTTTTGTTTACTGCAACCGAATACCGGCCTTACGACGCTATGCGGGGTATATAAACATACCCGAAAAGTCATTATAAAGCTGATTCCCTTGCTCAAAAGACAAATCATTACAGATTTAATTATTATTAGAGGATGTGATTAGATTGGTTGTGATTTGAAAAATCAAAATACCAAGACTCCATTATGTTACTTTGTTCCTTCACATTGATCAAAGAGACCATGAGTTAAAACCACTTGTCTTAGTAAGAACACGTCTTATATGTATGCCGGCATGTATACAACGGCGCTCCTGATTTGCACCCATTTAAAAGGAGTTAATACAATCCCGCACATCCCGCATGGAAGCATCTAGACACCTTAAGTCATAAAAACCTATCAATGAACTGGTAGATTCTGAGGGATGTGATTTGATGAACCAGATCCGGTTCTATAAAAGATCGACCATCATCCACTAGTCGTGATCGAAGATGTCACATGACATTTTGAATTATGCAATTCTGGCTGTCCTGTTGAACTGGACGCTTCTTGACCTGGGATCACCTGATGCTGGAATTACCAAACTCCTCTCATCCCTTGTGCTTTGGTTCCTCAGGAAACTATCTGGAATTATTGCTCTCAATCTCCAGTCATCACTTGTCCAGTCATTACAATGGATTCTTCATGTCCCGTTTGAGACGTTTCAAAGCAGACTTGGGTAATCTGCAGACTTGGGCCTCAATCTCCTTGTATAAGGGTAGACCCGGATCCAAATATTGCAGTTAAACATTCGTGCACCAGAGATGGTTGACTAGCGCCAAGTTTTCCAGCGACTAATTGCAGGCGAGTTGTCAACGCGGGACGAGCCACAAACAAGAACATCTAGAGTAAAGACGGCCGCGGCACAATTCTGAATATCAATAATTGACAATTCTGAATATCAACTGACTATCCTCAATACCAATAACTGACTATCCTCAATACCAATAACTGACTATCCTCAATACCAATAACTGACTATCCTCAATATCAATAACATAACTTCTCATGTCGATTTTAAATTCTCGTTGCTGAAATCATTTGGTCATTTGATGGGGGGAATCAAGCTTTATATAGACTTTCGCATTCAGGGGTGCGCAATTGCAGCCTAATCTGAAACAGCCCCACAGGTCACCACTGCCATGCATAGAGTCTATAGTAGTGCATACCATTTATCAGGAACCTCAAGTCTAACCAAAAGACTGTCATGGATTTTGTTAAACTCAGCTACCCATGTGCTACAATATCTGCCTAAAATGAACAATCATGTTGCAATGCGGTGAAGTGTCTGTGAAGTAGACCAATGGTATACACTGATCTACCATGGTAGCATGAGCTGAGTGATTCCAATAAATTGTCATAGAAATTTTTCCGTTAATTAGACAAAATGTCATAGATATTAGATCCTTTATAGCCATTTATCCTTTATCCTTTATCGTATGACTAACACTTTTGGCTCTGGTTCCCTTTCAAAAAAAACTTTGTGGCGACTCCTCGTTTGATCCAATTCAAGAAGGACTATCTTGTCAAAGCCCTTGTGGAATTTGGTGTTAACATATTCAACACTCATCACAAATTCAGCCTTGACTGCAATATGCTTAGAACCTTCAAACGTCTTTTGTCCTTTGACTGTCATGATTGCAGATTGATTATCACATAATAGTTGAAATTTGTGTTCAGAGATGTTGTACAAAGAGCAAACAACTCTGATTTAAGTGAGGATACAGCAATCATAGATTGGAACTTGGATTTCCACAGAACTGAAATGGGGGAGCCTCCATACATAATGAGTATGCTTTAAGCTTGCGGTTTGACTTGGACTAATAGATTAGTGCTAAAGTTGAAGTATCCTTTTCTTTATCTTTTATCTTCCATCTTTTATCTTCCTTTATCTTTTTTGGGGATGGGATGGGATGGGACGGGATCATGGTCTTATATAGACTTCCAGAGCGGGGTAGCTTTTGCAACCACTTAACTCCGAATGCAGGGGTAGTTACCCGGATTCCACCGGGCTATCGCGTTCATATACAGGGATGTAAAATTGCTTCATCTTTTATAAATTGATTAAACCTATAAAGATAAAGTATTTCCTGCGTACTGTTAGTTACTTCTTCGTACCTTGAGCTGCAACAGCTGCGGCACCTGCGGCGGCGGCTTCTGGGTCCAAGTAGTAAGCAGGCTTGGTGGGCTTCAACTTGTCGTCCAATTCGTACACTAAAGGAATACCCGTTGGAATGTTCAAGCTTGCAATCTCATCATCTGAAATGTTGTCCAAGTGCTTGACCAAACCTCTCAAAGAGTTTCCGTGTGCTGCAATAAGCACAGTCTTTCCCTGCAAAAGGTCTCCAGCAATCTCATCCTGGTAGTAAGGCAACATTCTGTCAATCACCAACTTCAACGATTCGGTCTTTGGAATCACTGCTGGGTCGATGTTCGAGTAGCGGATGTCTCCGGTTTGAGAGTACTCGGAGTCGGCTTCAATCACAGGAGGAGGAACATCAAAAGATCTTCTCCAGGTCTGGAACTTCTCCTGCCCGTACTTCTCCAACGTCTGGGCCTTGTCCTTTCCTTGCAAGGCACCGTAGTGTCTTTCGTTCAATCTCCACGATCTCTTGACTGGGACGTACAATTGGTCTGCAGCATCCAACGCTAAGTTGGCGGTCTGGATAGCTCTGGACAATGTCGACGTGTGTAAAATGTCCACTTTGATGTTGGCCTCCTTAAGCAATTCTCCGGCTCTCTTGGCCTCCTTCTGGCCGACTTCCGATAACCGCACGTCGACCCATCCTGTAAAGAGATTTTTCTCATTCCATTCGGACTGGCCGTGTCTCACCAAAACTAACTTAGGCATTGTAATGAAAAAATTGTAGTTGAAGGGGAATGGGAACTAGTGCGGATTTTCGGTCTTTATAGTGGAAGATTGAAGCCCGGCACGACAACCAATCTCCGCGAAACCCGTACCTCCGCAAATCAGACCACGCTGATAAACCCCATATTTCAATTTGGGCGTGCAAGAGGATGATGCCTAGGTTAGCTTTGCTTCATGAATTCCAAATCCATTGAATTTTTTGGAAGAATTGTAGGTTTATGATCAATCGTACTCCATACCCTTTCAATTCAGTAACTCCATCAATTCAGTAACTCCATCAATTCAGTAACTCCATCAATTCAGTAACTCCATCAATTCAGTAACTCCATCAGTTCAGTAACTCCATCAATTCATCCCGTAACTCACCATATCCTCCACTTTTTTATGGTCTGCAGGGTTGGCGGCCAGCTCATAGATGGTCACCACTGGGTCTCTATTGAGCTGTGTAAACTCTCCCCTCAATTCAATCGAGTGTAAATGACTCTCCTCCTCATCACCATGAATGTTTTCAATGAACACCGTAAGTGTATGCACACCGGTGAAAACGTGCCGAGGCAAATGGTGCTCGACAAAATCATCACCCTCAAGGAACTCAGGCACATCTGCATCAACCTCGCTATTGTACTTCACGCCCACCTGTGGATGCTCCACCTGAAACGTCGGCTTGTCACTAGTGTTGTTAAAGTCAATCTCCTTGTTTTTCCAGAGCTTAATCACTCTGGGACAGTACAAATCACCGTTAGTGCGTAGCACAATGCTGTGAAGTTTGACACTACCGTTCAAGAACGGGATTTGAATAATCATCTGTTCATCTGTATCGGAACGTACCACGGGCCTTAATGAGTATCGGTCCTTTGAGCTCTTGAAAAGCTTCTGTATGTCCTCTTGCTTGTTGCTAATATTCATAGCTGTCACATGGGGAATGTTGATTTTGGAGTTGAGCAGCTGCGCTGACGATGTTTCTTCAGGTGGAACATGGCTGTGATCATTTCCATGCTTATCATTGCCATGGTTGTGACCATTGTCATTGTTGTGACTGTGGTAGTGTTCGTCTTCACACGGCATCAGGAGCTGGGATTTTTATGATATAAACCAATAGCAGTCTTTTAATTATGTGTCAAATGAAAGTTATAGTTGTTTGTAGTTGAAGTCGTAGTTGGATTGGGATTGGCCTTTATGTATGGTGAGTGCACACTGTAGGTGAGTGCACACTTGTATACACACCGACGATCGTGGTCACATTGCAGCCATGATACGCAGTAATTATTGAACAAGTCGCGGGGAGTCGTCCCCTATATATATGCATCAGGGCGCTTTTGTGGATGGCTGTAAAACCTGAAACAAGGCAGACCTGAAACATGGCAGACCTGAAACATGGCGCCGGACGTGCGTCTTGCAGCGTACATGCAGCAATGGTATATAAGGCCACAGGGCCCCTGCTTTTGGTTTTGATATTTTGGCTGTAATCACGGGAGTTGGGGGGTTTTTCCTGTCACGTGAATGTCAATTAAATGGGACTTTAGAAAGGAAGGTTAACAATGGAGACCAGGTTATGGATGTGAATGATATTTAAGTGTGAAGAATCAACATTTGAATTGAATGGAGTGATCATTGGATAAGATGGACAGGATTGATCATGATTGGATAGGATTGATCAGGATTTGATAGGATTGATCACGATTGATCACGATTGATCACGATTGATCACGATTGATCACGATTGATCAAAAATGAACAAGACCCGGTACTCGGACCCGATTTCATTCATTTTAAGGACTCAGTTCCTTCTGCCATGCCTGCAACCCCAAAAGATACACGTCAGCTATCAATCCCTTTAAAGACTTCAAGCAAGAACACACCTTTCAACTTTTACAGAATAACTATCAATTCAAAGGAGACGTTGTTCCCAATTCGGATCTCGAGGGTATTACTTATCTAGATCAGTAGCAACAAGTATGGAATGATTACTCCGAATGGTTGCAGCCTTCAGGTGTACCGAATGAACCCGGTGCTGAAAAGATTACAGAATGCCGATACGGAGATGTTTAGAACAAAGCCAACGTTTTCTAATCTCAACAACGTTTGGACATTGAACAGGATTGAACGATGCATCTAGACATTGAACGATACAAAAATATTGAACTGAATGATACATGTCAGTTTGAATAGTTTACAGAGATTGGTGTTTAGAAATGAAGGAAAGAAGGTTACTTTGGAGCAGAACATTCCAGTCAAGGAATCCTGGTCAAGAAAATATACCCTTGGAATCAATAGCTTAAAATGGAGTTGGCAAATTAGAAGTTAAGACGACTATGGGAATTTTGGAAGAGACAATGGTCAACTTGGTTACATGTGACGCAGCAAAGATCTCTCAGTTTGGGATCTTGAAGCAGGGAGTATAAGCTCAAGTTCAAGACAGATGAGAAAGAATTTCCAATTGAGTTCACTAATGAACAGTGGCTTTACAACAAGAATGATTATAACCAGAGGATTTGGGATGTACGGATGAAGTGGATGATAAAAGAAAAAGTGCTCTACTACATGAGACTGACTGGTGACGGTGCAGTGACGGTGCAGTGACGGTGCAGTGACGCGATGACGGTGCAGTGACGCGATGACTTGGTGTACGGGTCAGAGTCCAGAAATGACCAATTTTCAAAACATCATTATGAAGGGATCCCAAAAGGGAAAAGCTCGTACTTAGCAGCTGCGTCACTAAATTAGCTGCAAAGACAAAGCTTAATAGGGAGATTCAAGTGGGAGTGCATGGGTTACTACCATGGCCTGTTACTACAGAATGGGCATGCGAAACAAAAGAAACCATAACTCCGTCTAGCCTCTCACAGGGGGAGAGTGAACAATAGAGGCCATTAAGGTTCGAGGAGCCATTGTTTTGACAAACGAGTCAAAGGAGATTTTCAGAGTCCAGAACATATTGTTACAGCATTCTCAAAGCTCACTGGGTCTATTGTTACACTGCATGTTGGTGGAGCCAGACCGTCGCTCATTCCAAGCTGGCGCAACCAAGGTTGCCGTGTGCACCCGTACCACGGGTCGGCCTGCATATAGGTGAAGCCTGTACACTATGACATCATAGTGAAACTCCAGCGGCATGAGTCCAATGACGAGCGCGACAAAAGAAAAACTCCGCCTGCACATATGCTGGACATTTTATGCTATTAGGTTGTTTGGCGCATTACGACTGCACATTAGCGCCCTACGACGTCATTGTGACGTGATTAATTCATGAGCATCCACAAAAAATTCAGTTTTGGGAAAACACCCCTGAGCAGAGCACGCCACAAAGGGAACAAAGCCATGGTCACGTGAAAGTGATTCTAAGCCCCAACTATTTGCAAGGCCCAAAAAGCAGGCCCAAAAAATCCAAGGCCCAAAAATCCAAGGCCCAATAACTATTTGCAAGAGCCACTTTGGAAGAAACATTTAAAAGAAATGTGCAAGGTGCCAGAGAACAAGTTCTCAAGCAACTTTTACGAAGTGAGCAAAAAAAAAAATAAGAAAAAAAAAAAAAGAAACTATCATTCAGGTATCCTTTGCGGAAAATCTGCGGCGCAGCATGCAGAAAGCTTACAATCTCACGATGTAGGCCATGCTACCCAACAGAATATAAAAAGATGTGGAGTCCCCCATGCTCAGACAGAAGTCATTCCTCATTCTAAATTATATCATGACTTTACAAAAACAACCAGCAGTCTTCAATATCCATGCCGCTCTCTTTGACTGTGATGGAACTTTAGTCAACTCCACAGGAGCCATTTCAGAATTCTGGAGGGATTTTGGAAAAACCAGAAAGCACGTGAACCCAGAGGAAATTATCAACACATCTCATGGATGCAGAACGTTTGATGTGATTGCAAAATGGTCGCCAGAGGATGCCATCCCAGAACAAGTTACAGCATGGGAAGCCGCCATTCCTGATACTTTTGGGCACCACGCCAAGCCCATTCCTGGAGCAGTTGAACTAGTCAAGTCTTTTGATGAGTTTTCTAAAACAAAGACAGAAAACAAGCAGCAAAGATGGGCCATTGTGACATCAGGAACTCTTCCTTTGGCCACCAAGTGGTTGAAGTTGATGGATATTCGGAAACCTGACACTTTCATTACAGCAGAAAAGGTGACCAAGGGTAAGCCTCACCCTATGGGATACCAGAATGCCAGAAATGCATTGGGATATGAGCATGAGTCCAAAAAGATTGCAGTGTTTGAAGATGCTCCTGCAGGAATCAGTGCCGGCAAAGGAGCAGGAGCCATGATTGTTGGTATCTGTTCGACGTATAGTCCAGAAAAGGTTAAGGCAGCAGGAGCCGATATTGTGGTGGATGATTTGAGTCTGTTTAAGATTCTTGAATACAACAAGGAAACAGATGAGTTCAAGGTGCAAGTGACGAACTACCACTACGCCAATGAAAAGTATTTGCAAATGGTTTAATGGGTATAAATAATAGAGGAACAAGTTAAGTTAAGGAGGTGTAGTTGATGAGTCATGTGTGCATGGATCTATATGCAGGAGTGGGGGGAAGATAAAAGCTAAAACCTAAAACCTATCTAATCGGAGGCCCAAGGAAGATTTCCTTAATAGAAGGTGGCTGTATAACTTCGTATTTCTGGTGGGTCTGGGGTATGAGGTAAGTATTTGATTAGTCGAAAATCTGGGCTATATTCAAATTAGAAAAAGCCTAATGTCAACAACGTTATCTCCCTGTTCCATTGAGGTCTCTCTTAATTTCCGGTTTGAACGGTCTCTTCTCCGACTGTGATCTCACAATACATCATCAGACCTTCAGATATATCTGTAAGACCGGTCCTCCTTGCTTCTCTAGGATGACTGCATATCACTAGTAACCCCTGTTATATGATCTGACTTGTCAGAGATATTCTTAATAGTGATTTCCCCCTCTCCCTCTCCCTCTCCCTCCCTTTGGTGGGAGTTCCTTTAGTAGTGTGTCAGTGAATGTGTGTGAATGTGTGTGAATGTGTGTATGTACTACTCCCTCAACTCCCAGAATCCCCACTCCCTCAAATACATCACCATTTACAAATACTCATTTTAGTGCGTGTGCGCGGTGGAACTGACCAAGACGAAAGTGGAAGTGCCCATAGACATTCTGGGGCGCGCGCGCTCATTGACGAGCCTCAGAGCAACTAACCAGCCTAGTTGACTTTACGCGAAACGTTGAGAATGGGTAAGTGTAACTGTGACCATTGAAATAAAGAAGAGGAGATGGAGGAAAATGATTCCGCACAAAAGAGAAATGAAGGATGAGAAGATGACCATGAGAGATAAAGCTAAAAGTGAAGAGTGGCTATCAACACTGAAGAGTGAAGAGTGAGTGAAGAGTGAAGAGTGAGTGAAGAGTGAAGAGTGAGTGAAGAGTGAAGACTGAGTGAAGAGTGAAGAGTGAAGACTGAGTGAAGAGTGAAGACTGAGTGAAGACTGAGTGAAGAGTGAAGAGTGAAGACTGAGTGAAGACTGAAGACTGAGTGAAGACTGAAGACTGAAGACTGAGTGAAGACTGAAGACTGAAGACTGAGTGAAGACTGAAGACTGAAGACTGAAGACTGAAGACTGACTATCACTAAGACTATGAAGGGCTAATGCTGGAAATGCCAATTGTATCGCCATCACTGGTTTCATACTCACCTGTGACTCATATTGTTCTAAGCATCCCACCGCTACCTACTTATACCTGATTTGATTTTACTATGGCCTACGTGGTTTCAGGTCAATTTCCACTCATCACTATGTTGGATTTATTAATTCCCCTTTGCGAATGACATCTGAAGAGTAAACTATCTGTGAAGACTAAACTATCTGTGAAGAGTAAACTATCTGTGAAGACTAAACTATCTGTGAAGAGTAAACTATCTGTGAAGACTAAACTATCTGTGAAGAGTAAACTATCTGTGAAGACTAAACTATCTGTGAAGAGTAAACTATCTGTGAAGACTAAACTATCTGTGAAGAGTAAACTATCTGTGAAGACTAAACTATCTGTGAAGAGTAAACTATCTGTGAAGACTAAACTATCTGTGAAGAGTAAACTATCTGTGAAGACTAAACTATCTGTGAAGAGTAAACTATCTGTGAAGACTAAACTATCTGTGAAGAGTAAACTATCTGTGAAGACTAAACTATCTGTGAAGAGTAAACTATCTGTGAAGACTAAACTATCTGTGAAGAGTAAACTATCTGTGAAGACTAAACTATCTGTGAAGAGTAAACTATCTGTGAAGACTAAACTATCTGTGAAGAGTAAACTATCTGTGAAGACTAAACTATCTGTGAAGAGTAAACTATCTGTGAAGACTAAACTATCTGTGAAGAGTAAACTATCTGTGAAGACTAAACTATCTGTGAAGAGTAAACTATCTGTGAAGACTAAGACTACTATGACTACCTCTATGGCTAAAAATCTCTATATCTATCAAAACAGGTATAAATGGCATGTCTTGAACTAATGGTTGTTCTAGTGCATGTTTTTGTTTATAACACTAACTGAGTCATGTGGATAGTGCAAAACCAAGGACATAAATTTAGTCAGATCCTCCATGGGTATCGCACTACCCATTAATCACCTACGATGTGCCATCAGACGTGGGATTGTCATAGACCTTGACAATGGAACAATGGGATCGCACTTCTCTCTAATCGTCCGAGATTTCTACCGATGATAGTTATGCAGATGAGTCACAATGTCGACTCAGCCTCCTTTTAGAAGGTCGTCGAACTTCCCTCGGATCTTCCCTGCTTTTCCTATATAAAACTCAAGGATTCCTCATTCTGAGAATCTATCCACGAATAAACAGAGTATTGGAAGTACTAAACAATCATAAAGAATCTAACAAATATAATAATAGCAATAAATACACTAAAAGAGATGTAACAATGACAGAAAAGCATTAGGGTTGTTGCTCCTTCTATACTAATCATCTACAACCGTGCCAGACATAACTTATACCACACCATAAATTCTTCTGTTAGATTTATGATTATTCAGTACTTCCAAGTCTGTTTACAAAGGCATCCTTGAGTCTTATATACAATTTTGCGGCATGTGTACAAGCCGGCTTGTAATATATAAATGGGCATCGCACTACCCATGGAAACCTACCATGTGCGATCAGACGTGGATTGCCAAACAAGTGGAAAGGAAATATAGCCATTCCTACTCTTACCGGACTTGTCCTTGACCAAACCAATAGGAGTACGGCTATCCAGGTCCCTACCACCGTATACACGCAAGCCCAATTTTCTATAGACTCAAGGATTCCTCTTTCTGAGAATCATCCACGAATAAAAGAGTTTTGGAAGTATTAAAAATCATAAGAATTTAACATTATTATTTATTTATTATTATGTCAGATCCCCCATTGGTATCACACTACCCATGGGAGTAAAATCATCTACGATGTGCGATCAGACGTGGAATTGCCATAGACCCTGACAAAGCATGAAGGCAACAGCAATCTAACCATTTCTTACATTCACCAGATTGTCAGTATGTGCAGCAATTCCAGAATTACAGCGGCTATTCAGCCGCTCCCGAATTTCACCACAATTGTCTCGTGATATTCGGGAGCAATAAGGTAACATGTACACATGCCCCAATTTTTTATATAAGACTCAAGGAATTTTATTCTGAGAAAGCATCCACGAATAAACAGAGTTTTGGAAGTACTAACAATCATAAAGAATCTAACATATATTATTTATTATTATTATTATTATTATTATTATTATTATTATTATTATTATT
>NLAU01000951.1:0-17060 GCA_002370875.1 Metschnikowia arizonensis | reverse complement strand
TTATTATTATTATTATTATTATTATTATTATTATTATTATTATTATTATTATTATTATTATTATTATTATTATTATTATTATTATTATTATTATTATTTATAATTTTTTAGTGTGCGAACTACTCCATCACCATCACTCCAACTCAACCCATACATCACCTTTACCTACTCATTTTCGTGTGCGCGGTGTAACGCCAAGACCAGTGCGTGTACATCCCTGCAAATGGTTACTGCAAATTTACTGCGAATGATTTGCGCGCTCGTGAAGACCCACGGCAAGTGTGCGACTGACCATGGAGCTATGGTAGAATTGATAGAATAAATCAAATGATGGTGAAGTACAGGAACTACTCTACCCTACCTATTGCTAACTGAGGGCCTTGTCAACCTTTGCACCGCATACGAGAACCACATGTGCCATCAGATGTGGTTTGCGAAATAACTGGGAAAGCAATCCTACTCTCAGCCAATTTGTCCTTGACCTTAGCAACCACGAGTACAACGTCAGCCATGCTCTAATTTCACCAGAGTTGTCATTGACCGAAATAGTACAACGATAATACAAGGGAACAAATCTATACCAGATTCCAAATAGTGGATTCATCAACGAATAAACTGAGTTACAAAGTACCAATGCATCAAAGAATCTAACACCAACTAGAGTCTAGAGTATATCCGGAATAATGTACCTATTTTAATCTATTATAATGGCACCAAGGAGATCATGACCAAATCAAAGTAAAACGAAAGTAGTAGAGTAGAGTAGAGTAGTAGAGTAGAGTAGAGTAGTAGAGTAGAGTAGAGTAGTAGAGTAGAGTAGTAGAGTAGTAGAGTAGACTAGTAGACTAGTAGACTACAGTTATCACTAACTCAAACTGTAACTTCGTTTCTTACTATGGGTAAATATCGGGTATCGTACACTATAGAGGAGACTAGACTATTCGTAAATGACTGTTACATATCTATAATATCTATATACTACGCCATCCATTAGTATGGTACTATCGTATACCTAAATCTTCAATCACTCTAATCTACAACCCATGTCCACATATTTCTCAGAGCTTCGCTTCCGAAGCATTTGTTCAATACAACTTACTTGATAATATATAGACCGGTCCTGTGGAATCCATGTTTCAATGGTGCCATCATTAAACTCAGAATTGGTTGCCCTTTTTACTACTGCTGAATATGGATTTTGAACCTTATATTTCAAAATGACTATTGTGACACTCAAAGGAACAAGTTTGAAAGTTCATTTACTTAAAGCTGACTTCAAAGGATTCTATGTAAAGAGGATAATGATGAAACCTCTAGCGTCAAATTCCCTTTACTGATTTCAGGGAATTGGGATATTGGAGATGACTTTTCAGAGGGAGTGTTGAGAAATAATGGTACAATAGAGTGCACATTGCGCGCTATTGCGGAATCTCTAAGCTCAAGCCTTTGCTAGGACCTCTTTGCTAGGACCTGGGCTTTGGGCTATATGCCGTAAGGCTCACTGTTGAGAATCAAAGCGTGAGAGTGGGTGTTTATGTTCTGCGCTAAACCAACTTGTTCTGAGTTGACCATTTGATCTCCTAATTGAGATGTCACAATGGATAATATGCACACCTACCCGAAAACGGTAGTAAGGAGAGAAGGTCCACTCCAATATAAAACGGGGATGTATAAATCCAATCAGAAAAATACCAAGATGCCTCCAGCCACAAGACTCACTAAGAGTACTACTCATCTGACCGTTGAAGGTGCTAATGAATCTTCCACTCAGTCTGATACTACTAATAGAGTATTTATCTTGATATTCCACCATCTCTGACTACACCATGGTTGATCTATGGTGAACCTGAGGTACTGATGTTTGACCCAGAAATGGAAGATTCCTCTTTCAAACTCTGCATACTCAGCTTCATCAGTCCCTGTCTCTCCTTTTCCGTAAAAGTGTCACCTGTGCGCACTAGTGTTTCTCATGGGTCTGAAGAACCCAAAGTGACATAACCCCAGAATAATGAAATATGTTGCTGGCTCTCCATTGTATAAGAGTAACACACTCCATCTCGTGATGACTTGCATTCAATTTTACCGCATTGATTAACCAGTAAGTCCTGACACGATTATGGAAGAGCCAAAGGAATTCTGGAAATCTGTGCGAGTCACCTTAAAGGGGTAAAATGTGAGCAGATCCTGAAAATCTTCAACATAAATCAATTGATTCTTACCTCAAAAAAATCAACTTTAGACACCTTGAAGGACTTCTTCTATGTTAGAACTGCCTTTGAAATGTCCATTTCCTCGTCTATAAAATAGAACTTCTTCACAACCCACCATACTTAGAAATACCACTTGCTATTTTTCTGGTACGAAGAAATTAGACTACCTGACTTATCCTGAGAGTAGTCATATAGTCAAACGATATGTATCATAAGCTTGTATACACTTTGGACTAGTATCATTTAGAAGGGAATGTGGAAAAGTGGGACGAACTACTTACTTAAGTAGTAACCAAGGAGGAGGCTGCATACGCAGCTATTGTTTCAGATTACACCAGGGTGCATATGCGCCAACTATGTGCATATGCGGCAACGCCAACATTTTCTATATAAGTATCAAGTCCCACCCCTTTTCCCGTCTCCCTATTAGAAAATGCTTTATATTGCTATGTGTGTTTAATTCGATTCGCAGCCACTTCAGTGGGGGCGGGAGCGGGATGTACGGGTGGGTCTGATGCACTGCGTGTTTACATTTATTCCAAATAGGCATGAATACCGGCTCATCTGCGACCCTACATCTGGGCCGATTTTGGACAATATTGACATTGATAATATATCCTTAGAAAAAATTGTCTAATATCCTCTCAAGATCAAATGGGCGGTTTGAAACAGGCTGACCAAAACTTGGCCAAGTTCCATCTTTCCCCAAAGAGGCATACCAAATCTGACTCCCGCAAGGTTAGCGATGACTTTAACAGCAAGAAAAAGTTCTTCGAGAGTATCAGTGAAAACCCTCCCAAATCTGACAAGTTTCCTCCCAACAAAGTCTTCAATCAGCTGTCGGTCTTCTCCGTCCTGAAAATCAACTATCACGACACCTCACTTCCCCAAACGACTGCAAGAAAAAACAATCCTGACAAACCTCAGGTTCAGCATCTCCTGAAGCATGACTTGCTTCTAGCCAAGATGGCTGAAAAACAGGCTCAACTCACTGAACTCAAGGAGCTGCAGCGATTGGTTGAATTTGAAATCTTAGAGATCCAAGCCCAGCTCCAGGACTCCTTCGACTTGGAGAAAATCCCCCTCCATCGCCCGGAAAATGCCTCCAAGCCAAACTTTTCTGCTTTAAAGAAGACCACATCTCTGTTCTTTGACCATAGTTCCAACGAGCTCCGTAAAACGGTATCGACGTTTTTCCAAACCAAGTCCCCAGCAAAACCTGATCTCCGGCACCAAGCTTCGGCTTTTTTCTCCAAAACCCTCCTTCCCAACCCCGAGCTCAAGAACAAGGCTTCCATGATGCTAAACACAACCATTTCCGAAGTCAAGGAAAAACTTGATCAGCAGCAAACGGACTTGGAGTCCTTTACAAGAAAAGGCACGGAATTGGCGCGGGAGATCTTCACCTCCTTGTCGCCAAAAAAGCAAAATGCAGCAGACTCCTCTTTTATTGTGGAGAATTTGGTTGATGGGAAAGAAGTTTCGATTCTCTTGAGTGAAGATGAAACCTTTGATGATGGGAATGCCATTTGGTCGTCTCTTACCATACCGCCTCTAATTTCTGAATGTGCAGAGTCTCTCCTGGACTCTTCAATCATTGATATTGACGAGTACGAAAGCTCCGACGAAGAGGTCTAAACAATAGAGTGGTCTATTATTAGTGGAGTCATTCATTAGAGTGGTCTATTATTAATGGTGTATGCATGTGACGGTCTATCTTAATATAGAAAGAGGCCCTGCAGTCTATAGAAAAGGATATTCTACTCATCATCCATCCAGTTGCGGGCCCGCTCTACACCTCTCTCCCAGCGTCTCCAGTTCCTTCTCCGCTCTTCGTCTGACATCTGAGCATGGAACACATTGTTTGCGTTTTCATGAGCAGACATTGTCTTAATTATATCGTCCAAGTCCTTCCACACTCTTTCGTTCTCATCCTTAAATGAAAGTCCTGCGGCAATTGCAGCTCCTAAGGCCGTACACTCGGAAACAGGCGCTCTTTTCACAGTGACACAGGGCCCTAAAATGTCTGCCTGGATTCCCAAGATCTCGTCTGCTTTGGACATTCCTCCGTCCACGGCCAAGGTGTTGAGCAACTTGGAATTCTCCAAGTTCAGCTCCTCCATGAAGTCGCTAGAACCTCCTGCATCCTCGGACATGGCCTTTAAAATGGCACGAACCTGGAAACACACACCTTCCAAAGCAGCACGTGCAATGTGAGACGAAGATGTGTATTGAGTCATGCCGAAAATAGTACCACGGGCATCTCTGTCCCAGTATGGTGCATAGAGGCCGGAAAATGCCGGGATAAAGAGAACTCCGCCGGAATCAGTCACCTGTGAAGCCAATGGGCCCACGTCTTTGGCGTCGGCAATCAACTTCAAGTTATCACGCAACCATTGTGTGATGGAGCCTGCCACAGCTACCGAGCCCTCGAGCGCAAAATGAGGCAAAGCATCTTCGTCTTTCAAAGTGGGAAACCAAAAGCCAATGGTGGTGAGATTTCCGTTTTTGGAAATCAATTTCCGGGGCCCTGTGTTGTATAATAAAAATGCACCAGTTCCATAGGTACATTTGGCGGCGCCTGGCTTCATGGCCAACTGACCCACCAAAGACGCCGATTGGTCTCCGAGACACCCACAGATGGGTACGTTGCTGATGGTCTTCAAGATATCATAGGCTTCGCGCGTGATTCTGTTGTGGAAGCCCAAGTTCGACAAGTTTGGTGCCGTGAACAGCCCATAAAACTCGGACGACAGGCAAATCTTCGGGAACATGATCTTGTCCGGGTCGATGCCCCAGAAATCCAAGAGCTCATCGTCATACTCGCGGGAATCCAAATCCATGAACAGCGTCCTCAGAGCATTGGTAACGTCGGTGACAAAAGCCCGTTCCTTGGTCAAGTGGTAGATTAACCATGTGTCCACGGTTCCAAACATCAAGTTCTGGCCCTTCTCATACTCTTCACGGATAGTATCGTCGTTATCAAGTAACCAACGCAACTTGGCAGCGGAAAAGTAAGTGGAAAGCGGCAAGCCTGTCTTTTGGCGCATTCGGTCCTTGGTTTCCTGGTCAGTCATGTTCTCCAAGTGTTGTACAAGCTCAGCAGTCCGGATATCGGTCCACGTGATACCGTTGGACAAGGGTCTACCAGTTTTCTTGTGCCAAACGATAGTGGTTTCACGCATGTTGGCGATTCCAATGGCCTTGACCTTATACTTGAGCTTTATTTCGGGATTCAGGTTGATTTTGCGCAATGAAAAGAGACACGCCAGCAAGCACTGCACAGCATTAGCCAAGATGTGCACGGGCATACACTCCACCCAGCCAGGCTGAGGGAAGCGGAGGGTTGGACCAACAGAAGCCGAATTGTTTTCAATCTCCACATTATCCAGGATAGAAATGGCAACACCCTCAGCAGTGAATATGGGCTCATTATGCCTAGCAAGAGACGACCGTCTGCGGAACTGTTCAGTATTAGAAGAATCTGCAGGAGCCTCAGAAGCCGATGTGGAGTATTCTATTTGATGCTTAGCTATTTCGGTACCATCCTTTACGAAAAGGATACAACGAGCCGAAGTTGTACCGATATCAATCAGGGCCACCACAGGAATCAGAGGAGCGGTCGAAGAGCGGCGAGGCATTATCAATTAATTAATACCGAGGTTTGTTTCCGCAGTTACAGTCTATCACCAGCGGTAGATTAAAACTGAATAAACCGCAAGAACTAAAGTACTAAGATATTTTCAGCTACTTTAGTGAGAAATGGTATTTTTTAATGTTAGACGAAATGGGGGTACGGGTGTGCGCGCCATTGCGGGGCTGCAAGGGAACTATGTATGTCAAGCGGAGTAATTAGGAAGGGAAGTTAGTGAAGGAGAGAATGAGCGAGTGTGGAAAAATCTGCGGGAATGGATGGGAATGGAGGAAATCGGAATGGACTGAAATGGGAATGGATGGGAATGGACAGAAATCCAATGGACAGAAATCCGAATGCACGGAAATCACGAACTGGAATTGCCACTTCTCTTTTCGGTTCTATTGTCGGTACTCTGTTTGATTGGACCTACATATGGCCATGAATGTGTTATATGCCGTCCGATGATATAAAATAGCTACACAGTTAAAGCATGTATATTAATATTTGTTATGTTCTAAGAAGGATTTTCTGTATATGCTTATTTGTTCTTGCAGAAAACTCCTTTAATCCATGTATAATACTGTATACTATAATAGTAAATGTGAAACAGTAGACTGTATACTACAATGATAATAATATTCTAAAACAGTAGTATAGAAATCTGAAACAGTAGACTGTATACTACACTGATAATAATATTCTAAAACAGTAGTATAGAAATCTGAAACAGTAGTGTAAATTTAGTGAAACAGTAGTGTAAATTAAACAGTGTAAATTACTACTGTAAACTTCCCTATATTTATCAGTACCTCATACGCAATCAAGGGACTTCGTGGATAAGTTGGATGCAGTCCTATAATATATTATATGCCTGATGCTAATGAGTTTAAACCCGTACATCAATATATTTGTTTTTGGTCTTGTAAGGTACGAGTAAAAGTATCAAATATATAGTAATTTTCAGAACCCCCAAAATCATCTACGATGTGCCATCAGATGTGGAATCGCCATAGACCCTGAAAAAGCAGGGCCCAAGCGGAAATCCAGTGTTCTTAATCCTTACATGCGCGACCGCGTTGTGTTAGAAAACGAGCACCAATCAGGAAACTGAGATGCAGATAACACCTGCATATTATATGCATATGTTTCATGTATGTGCAGAAGTGAATAAACCCAATGTATATAACAGCGAGGTTTTCCTCCCTTTAGTTGCGTAGGGAGTTCCTCAACTATTCTAAGTTCAATACATACCATGATAATTTTACTGTCCGAGTCTAACACGTTGTATTGTTAGGAAGCGATCGCCGTTTCCGACCCTATGCGTTTTAGGTTTAAGGTTCGAACTATGGCTGTGTAAAAAGCCCCAAAAGTCTATAAACCTGATTCCAAATAGTGGATTCATCAACGAATAAACTGAGTTACAAACTAATGTTATCAAAGAATCTAAAAGGGCCGTGGGGATTCACAAGGGGGCACTTAGCATCGGTCCTTTTAGTCCACCGGTTCCCTTGGATTTCAATGATGAGGAGCCTGAAGCATGCTGTTTGTGTGGGGAAGATGATAGTGTGGAGTCATTTATTTCGACATATTGGTGAGGGTGAGTTTCTTTACATGGGTGAGTTTCTTCACATTGGAGAGGGTGAGTTTCTTCACATTGGAGAGGGTGAGTTTCTTCACATTGGTGAGGGTGAGTTTCTTCACATTGGTGAGGGTGAGTTTCTTCACATTGGTGAGGGTGAGTTTCTTCACATTGGTGAGGGTAAGTTTCCTTGGGAAAAGCGTAGTTGGCCTGGGCCTTGAGCCAATTTTGATACCTGGGTTACCGCAGCTGTCGAGCAGTGGGTTTGGTGAAGGAACTCGGGAAATGGGAGCGGATACATAAACGATTCCCGTTGTAAAGGAGACCGTCCTCTTATTATTAATTATTATTGTCAGATCCCTCATGGTATCACCCCCATGGAAATTATAGTCACCGATGTGCGATCAGACGTGGATTGCCAAACAAGTGGGAAGGAAATATAGCCATACCTACTACCACCGGAATTGTCTCGCTCGAATTACGACGTAACAAGCCGGTATGTACACATGCCTCAAGATTCTATATAAGACTCAAGGATCCCTTTGTGAGAATCCATCCACGAATAAACAGACTTTGGAAGTACTGAACAATTATAAATCTAACATTATTATTATTATTTTATTTTATTAATGTTTAGAAGTGTGAGTGAGCGAGTGAGTGCTACTCCCCAATTTCCCAACTGGATCAAATAAATCACCATTTAACATATACACATTTTAGTGCGTGCGCGGTGTAACTGAAGTGCCAAGAGAAAGACGTGTAGAAAGGTGTAGAAAGTGAGAAAGTGTGTCGCGACCGACTGACCAGGCTAGAATAAAACTAGTCTCGTCAATTGATATTGCTAGACTGTAAATAGGATAAGAGATGCTATAGTAATAATAGTGAATGTAGTAGATCTAGTAGTAGATACTACTAGTTAGCTTAACCCCTCGCACAAGTTGCAGCTATGTATGAGGACCAAAAAGAGGAGTAAACGTACAACTTTGTCCAATTTGTCCTTTTTCTCCGACACGTGACCGAATGGATTATATGCACACTGTGTGAATCTATTATATGCAGGTTGTATCAAACAAATATTATGCATCTTTCAACTTATGATTATGTTTTTAGTATATATTGATATACAGGGATAAGTAAGTTGTACCTTACAAGACCAAAGAATTTAGACGAGGTGCGAAGTGGGTGAAAACCTGTACATCCCTATCAATCTGCATATAATTACAGGTCTGCGTATAACATATCCACGAAGTACCGTGACTCCGTGCCTCCTAGGTACTCGTTGACAGCATCCTAGCTTCGTTTGGGACAAGAGAGACAACTTTTCTTTTATATATGGAGGGTGGGATGGGTTAAAAATTTTTGTAGAATACCATTGAACTGGGGGTTTTGAAAATTTTAAAATCTATTATATTTAATAGAGCTGTTTTTACCTGATATTGGGGTTTTGATTTGTTTTGATTTTGCTATTATACTTTACATAATAGTGAGGGTTTGGAAATATATTAGAAAAGTTTAATAGCTCGTGAAAAATCAAAATCAAAACGAAATTAAAAAATAAAATAAGGGAAATGAAAATTTTTGATTGAATTTTGATACTTTGAAAAGTAGATATAAATACAGATTTTGGTTGTGGTGTAAAGTTAACTTTTAGAACAAAATTTAGTGAGAAAGTATGGCAGAAGGGGAGAAAGATGATAAAACACGAGATGAAATTGGAAGAACTTATTAGGGGATTATTAGGGGATTATTAGAGATGTACCTGGCTATGGAGTTTTATTAAATTGAAATTAGATAATCCTCTAATTTTGGGTATTTTTGGGTATTTTGGAGTATTTTGGAGTATTTTGGAGTATTTAAGATATTTAAGATATTTAAGATATTTAAGATATTTAAGATATTTAAGATATTTAAGATATTTAAGAAATTTTAGGATACTTTGAAGATAGCCCAGTTTTCTCTTGCAAGAGTCTTTGGGATAGTTTATGGTGCACACACTTTATAGTAAAACCTCACAAATAAACCATATTTACCCTTAGATATATATCATAAGAATGTTTAAAAAATCCTACATCTTTCGTTTATAGTTTCATAAAATATTGGTTTGTTCTAGCCGCTCTATAAATGTTTTGTTTATTTTCGTGGACATATTTCTATTATAATATAGTATTTTACTTTTGAGCTAGATGCAGGCACGCGATAAAGATTTATAAGACAACAAGGACAATTAGGACAGATTTGAGACAAACTGAGAAGTTTTTAAAGTGACATATAAACCCGTCCGAACTGTTAACCCTTCCTTTACTACTTTATTATCTATGACCCACATTCACAGTCTACAGGCATCACATGCAGTACACCTATGCCTCCTTTTATATTGGGCATTCAGTCAATGCTCACTATTAGTACATTTCCTTATTATCACAAACATATGACAAGAGACTAGGAAGAGTATCCACAAAGATGCGTTTCTGAAGTCGGCGTCTCCTCTCACAATTCGTTAGAGAGCGCCCCATTGGCCAATTTTTTGATTGCCTTTGAGAGTGGAATAGCAAAAAAAATTCCATCAACTTTAAACCCATGGGATTAAACTAGTATACTCTAGTCTCAAATAATATCGCCATCGCAGTAATCACCCTTTCTTAAGTTCTCTCCACTATAACTGGTCAAACCAGTCACTTCCACTAAAGCATTTTCAGGAACTTGCCCCCCTGCTGCTCGCACCCATTTTGTTCCCAACTCTAAATAGTTCTTTCTGCAAGAAGCAGGGTTGTCGTTGGAAGCCAGTGGCGCATTCTTTAATGGACTGAATTCCTCTTCTCGGTCAACCTCTAAGCATCCAAACTTGGCCAAATCCACCAGTGAAAACACATCAAAGATAAACTGCTCCAACTTGATACCGTTGGGCTCTTGAGGACTCACTTGCGTCTTCAGAACAGGCTCGTAGTACGCAATCTTCTTCTTGGCAATATGGAATGGCAAGTGCTCCTGCAGCTGCGTCCATGTCTCCAACATCCTCTGTAACAAATCCACAGAGTAGTAATGGTTCACAATGTTGGCTGCACGGAGGTACAATTTGGAACAATCGCTAGGGTCCACCTTCTGCGCCAAATCCGCTCCGATTTCACTGTACTCAATCACACATGGCTTCTTGCTATCTTCATCCATAACAATAAGACCCACCGATTCCGAAGCATCCCGTTTTCTAACCGCCTTGGTAGCCAAATCATAACCACGGTCAATGGCAAATCCCACAAATACAGGGTCCGCCACCTTAACAAGACAATTATCCACACAGTACATGTGAACATGACGAATACCATGCGCCTTCATGTGTTCAAGGATATTGGCCTTCTGCATAGCCTTGTAAAGGCCTCCATTCCCATCTGGCGACTCGGAGATGGAGCTTTCCGACTGCATCAAAATCTTGCTGCCGTCCAAGTCAAAGCATGGCAAAGTTCCCTGGTTGAAAAACAAAATTTGATCCTTGTCCAACCCAAAGAACCCGTGCTTCTGGAAAAAACTCTCGGTGGCCGCACGCGTTGGACCCAGCGTCATGATATACCAGTAAATGCGCACCGCTGCTTTTTCACCCTCATGGCACTTTTCTTTCGCAATTTCTTGAATTCTGATAATTTTTTCCGCTTGAATTTGAAATAACGATTTGTGCGAAGGCAACCCAATATCAAAACACCCCTTGGGCTCACTCAGCCCCAATCGTGTACCTTGGCCTCCAGCCAAAAGCAATACAGCCACCAGGTTTTGAGCAATGGCTTCCAATCCTAACTTTTTCCATTTGCTTAAATCCTCATGGTCTTCTAATAATGAGCCTGTGGATTGAGAAGGCAATTGAGCAAAGTGGCGGGACTTGGCCATGGTGTTGGAAAACGTGAGGGCTTGCAGCACAGTTGCCACGAGCTTCTCGGGGTTTTCAATAGTTTGGAGTTGTTTCAAAAAGGAAGCTTTGGCGTCTTGATCCGCTAGTTTGTGGTAGGCGTCGACCAAGTGGGATTGGCCGCAGCGGGTAAAGGATTCCAAGACGTGACTCATGGGGGAGGGGAGTTTGGGGAGTTTGGGGAGTTTGGGGAGTTTGGGGAGTTTGAGAAGTGTTTGGGATTTAGGAAGTTTGACAAGTGTTTGGGATTTGGGAGTGTTCCAGGTGGGGTTTAGTGTGGACTACTTTGGTGCCAGATTCTATCTATATATACACTTTCTCGTGTTTCAGATGCATGCCTTTGACCCAAGTCAAAAATACTTCATGCGCATAATCCTGCACATACTATCATTGCTCTGTTTTTAGCAGACTGATTTAGCGAATCGGGTTATTTATGGCTTGCACTGCACATACTCTCCTGCCCGGCAGCCGCGAATGCCCATGACCATGCAAAATGGTCTATTTACGTGTTCCCACCTGTTGTTTTTGCGCGCCGACGACGCGTCTTCGGTATGTTCAGCTTCACACATTAGGTTTCTCTAGTGCGTGCTCTGCGCCTTCTGCATACAAGCCCCACAGAACCTTCCATATGCAGCTCCAACATGTTCTGCTTCTACGAATAGAGAAGCTTACAATTTTATTAGTTACTTAGATCAAAATTGCCAAAGCTCCAGCCACAATCATAGCCACCACCATTTGTGGGTTGACGAAAGTAGCACCCGAAGTTCTTGTGCTGCTGGAAGAAGACGAGCCCGAGCTGGAACCCGAGCTGGAGCCCGAGCTGGAGCCCGAGCTGGACGAATCTGAAGAACCCGTTCTTCTGGATGAAGACGATGTCTGAGTAGTGCTTGGCGACGAGCAGTTGTAGTTGTGGCCTTTGATTTTGTTGGAATCGTGTAACTTGTTAAAGGCCTCACATGAAAAGTCCTCAGACGTAGACTCAATGCTAAAGTCTCCGTCCACCTCATTCAACTGGTTCATGGTGAAGTTGCCATAGTCTCCAGTCAAGGAAACAGCACCCTTAATGGTCTTCAAGTTCTCGAACTCAATGGTACGCAACAAAGAGTTGTTGAAGATACGGAACTCTCCGTCAATTTCCGTGAGGTTGTTCATGCCCAAAGACTCCAAATCATCGTTGGCAAAGATTTGAATAGAAGCTCCCACTTTAGTCAAGGAGTCGAACGACACATCGTTAAAGGAGTTGTAGCCCAAAACAAAACTTCCATTGATAGACTTTAAGTTGGAGATCTCAAGCGACCCCACATCCTGGATAGTCAAATTAGCAGCCCACTCCAAGTTTTCCAAACGAACAGTAGCATTGTCGCTATTGAAGGAAATAGTCAAGCCCTGGGTGACAGATTTCAAGCCGGATAAATTAACGGACGAGATATTCTTGTTGTTATTAACGTTCAACACATCAATGGTTCTGAATTGCAACAAGTTGTCGATAGACGATACGGCAGTATCAGACAAGGTCAAAGACGAGACATTGGCCAAGCCAGAGCCGAGATTAAGCGTAGATAAGCTAGGCAAGGAAATAAAGCTTAACTGCTTAGCGGAAGTCAACTGGTTAAACTCAATGCTACGCAACTGCGTCAAAGCAGAGAAGTCCACGGAACCTGTGATGTTGCTAATAGCACCAAGATTAATATCAGTAATGGAAGATGAATTGTGGAACAGGACATCACCGGAAATGACCTTAACACTGCTCAAATCAACAGCAGCGAGTTCATCACCAGAAATAGTAAAGTCTCCATTCAATGTAGGACAAGAGTTCATGCTAGAGATGGTAGCAGCTCCAGTAATTGTTTTAGAGAAGGAGCAAGAAGAATCAGAGTCAGAAGCAGAAGAAGAAGTTGCAGCCAACGAAAGGCTAGCCAGGGCCAAAAAAATCTGGAGCACTAAAAAATTATGCATCATGGTTGAAGTAACAGATTAAAATAGACGACTCGAAAATGACTGTGACTAATTTTTCTGTGATAAAAAGAATAACTTCAGAAAGAAAAAAAAGAGTAGCGAAAAGAGTAGCGAAAAGAAAAGAGGAAAAAAAGAAAGGGAAAAAACCAGCGAGAAATTGTTCCGGTTTTATGGATTCTCGAAGTCACATGGATTGTTGCTGCAGGGGTTGGTTGCACGGTTCGGTAAATCAAAATATAAATAGAGTTGCGCGCTGCAGTTGAGCAGTAATGGGGGAGGGGACGGAGATATGATAAGGAAAAGGGATAGGCTAAAGGGATCAAATGGCTAAAGGGATCAAATGGCTAAAGGGATCAAATGGCATAGGCTAAAGGGATCAAATGGCATAGGCTAAAGATGTTAATAGCAACAGTTGTCCCAGTTGAAAACCTGTATGTGAGGGCTTGTATAGTGGAACCTACATAAACATACATATTTCACGCATTCTGTATCTAGTATTATACTGTATAAGTATTCGGCAAATCATTACACTAAGCCTGGAAGAATTAACACGCGCGCTGTGAAACTGGTCGTGCGCATACCAATGATGTGTATACGCGCCTTGAAATTCTCGAGCAATGTAATAAAAAGAAATGTTACGAATACCAACCGACGATATGAAACAAAAATTCTCCGAAAATCATCAAACACGTACACCAGACTTGTGAAACTATTTTATTTCTATTTCTATTTATTTCTATTTATTTCTATTTATTTCTATTTATTTCTATTTCTATTTATTTCTATTTATTTCTATTTATTTCTATTTCTATTTATTTCTATTTATTTCTATTTCTATTTCTATTTACTTTTCTTATAAGGTTTGCCTGCATATCTCGAGTCTGGCCAACACTGCCTCTTGCTTCGCGGTGCACCGACTATATACAGTGTATTTCTGCATCGCGCCTGTCAATGCGTCTCGAAGCCTTATTTAAGTTTGATGGAATAAATGGTAATGGTGCACGGGTGTAGTCACCTTCACAATTATCCAACTTATGACTATGCTTTAGTATATATTGATATACAGTGATATGTATAAGGTGAATTATATGTATGTCTGCGTATATATAACATATCAACGAAGTACCGTGACTCCGTACATCCCAAGTACTCGTTGACACCAACCAATGTTTCACTCTAAGGTGCCACCCATTATTGGACAGGTGGAATTTACGTTCATTTCAAAATCTCCTTTATAAACCCTAACTCAGGGTTCTTGCCAAGGACAAACTGCATTGCATTGACCATTGGTGACAAAACTGCAGTGCTACCAATACAGTGTTTTTAAAAAGGTTAAACCACTGCGACAAAATGGTAAAACCAGCGCGCCAATATTTCCAACCACACTAGCAAAATGTTTCGACCCCTTCTCAGTGTTTCAAAACAAATGGCGTAATGTTTCACACCAACTTGCATTAGAATTCACTATTCTTTTCGTATTATCTTGTATTTCATTAACGAATTAAGAGAAGGGATAAGGTTATGGAGGGGGAAGTGGGATTTTGTGGGTATAGTTGTGTTTGAGAGGTGGTTAATTGACTGACCTACTCCTTCCTATTTGGGAAGTACTGCAGATAGCACTATAGTTAGTAGTTAGTTATTTAGTTTGTCAGTGAATCAGCCAGTACTCTCTAGTGTGTAGTGTGTTGGTGTATTGGGATTTTGTGGGTATGGTTGGGATTGAGAGGTGGTTAATTGACTGACCTACTCCTTCCTATTTGGGATATATTGCATATAACCATTAGTTAGTCAGCCAGTATTCTGTAGTCTGTCGGTATAGTAATGATTGAAGAGGTATTGGGGTGGATTGACTGACATCTCAAGATAAAACCCGTACATCCCTACTGTACTACTCTAAGTGCAGTCTATTGTGCCATTATTTCAACAAGGGAGAATCTGTAAATGACTAATTTGAGAATCAGTAAATACAGTGTTCTCAAAATTATTCAAACCAGTATAATGTTTCCAGCCACACTAGCAAAATGTTTCATACCCCCCTTTCACAGTGTTTCAAACCAAATGGTGTCATCGAAATTCTTCAAACTATTTTCGTAAGATAATACGAAAAATCGAAGTGCCAAGAGGTACCACTGCCAACTATTTCTACGCGTTCGTGAAATCAGTTATAGATCAAATAGAGTCTTCTGATGAACTCGGTGACATTCACAAGCGCCGTGATGATTTCAGAATATTGAATTCTAATGGAAGTTGGTGTGAAAAATGACGCCATTTGGTTTGAAAGACTGAGAAGGGGTTGAAACATTTGGTAGGGTGGTTGGAAATATTGTCGCGCTGGTTACTTTGTCGCACTGAATCATTTTGAAAAACACTGTACTGGTATGATAACTGGTATAGTATACTAATACTTACGGAATGGTATACTAATACTTATGGAATGGTATACTAATACTTACGGAATGGTATACTAATACTTATGGAATGGTATACTAATACTTACGGAATGGTATACTAATACTTATGGAATGGTATACTAATACTTACGGAATGGTATACTAATACTTATGGAATGGTATACTAATACTTACGGAATGGTATACTAATACTTATGGAATGGTATACTAATACTTACGGAATGGTATACTAATACTTATGGAATGGTATACTAATACTTACGGAATGGTATACTAATACTTATGGAATGGTATACTAATACTTACGGAATGGTATACTAATACTTATGGAATGGTATACTAATACTTACGGAATGGTATACTAATACTTATGGAATGGTATACTAATACTTACGGAATGGTATACTAATACTTATGGAATGGTATACTAATACTTACGGAATGGTATACTAATACTTATGGAATGGTATACTAATACTTACGGAATGGTATACTAATACTTATGGAATGGTATACTAATACTTACGGAATGGTATACTAATACTTATGGAATGGTATACTAATACTTACGGAATGGTATACTATTACTTATGGAATGGTAAACTAATACTTATGGAATGGTATACTATTACTTATGGAATGGTAAACTAATACTTATGGAATGGTATACTATTACTTATGGAATGGTATACTATTACTTATGTGGGTACCACACTACCCATGAGTAAAAATTACCTACGATGCGCCAGTCGTGTAATTGCCATAGACCCTGACGGAACAATGGGATCGCCCTTCCCTCTAATCATCCGAGGTTTTCTCCGATGATCGCTGTGCAGAAGGCGATCCCAAGGAGATGAGGCGCAATGTCGACTCAGGCTCCTTTTTAATTCTGATAAACCGTCCTCGGATTTTTCCTGCTTTCTTAAGACTCAAGGATTCCTCATTCTGAGAATCCATCCACGAATAAACAGAGTTTTAAAAGTACTGAACAATCATAAAGAATCTAACAGTGACATTGAAATTCTTCAAACTATTCTCGTAAGATAATACGAAAAATCGAACCACCTTCTTTTCCTTCTTTTCCTTCTTTTCCTTCTTTTCCTTCTTTTCCTTCTTTTCCTTCTTTTCCTTCTTTTCCTTCTTTTCCTTCNCCTTCTTTTCCTTCTTTTCCTTCTTTTCCTTCTTTTCCTTCTTTTCCTTCTTTTCCTTCTTTTCCTTCTTTTCCTTCTTTTCCTTCTTTTCCTTCTTTTGTCGTAGAGTAGCATTCTTAACAATTACAATGTTTGAGGCTCTAAATCCTCCAGATTTAAGATTTCAGAATATTGAATTCTAATGCAAGTTGGTGTGAAAAATTACGCCATTTGGTTTGAAAGAC
>NLAU01000950.1:0-73115 GCA_002370875.1 Metschnikowia arizonensis | reverse complement strand
GTAGTAGAGTAGTAGAGTAGTAGAGTAGTAGAGTAGTAGAGTAGTAGAGTAGTAGAGTAGTAGAGTAGTAGAGTAGAGTAGACTAGAGTAGAGTAGAATTGCTTCCTCTAGTCCTAGTACTTGACTATCATTTCATTTATTCTATCAACCATACCTCTCTATGGTCAGTCGCACACTTGACGTGGGTCTTCAGGAGCGCGCAAACCATTCGCAGTAACCATTTGCAGGGATGTACACGCACTGGTCATGGCGTTACACCGCTCACACGAAAATGAGTAGGTAAAATGGTGATAAATGAGGGTTGAGGGTTGGGTTGAGGGAGTAGTAGCACGCACACACTCAATACTAAATAAAATAAATAAAATAAATAAAATAAATAAAATAAATAAAATAAATAAAATAAATAAAATAAATAAAATAAATAAAATAAATAAAATAAATAAAATAAATAATAATAATATTGGGCATCGCACTACCCATGGATGTGCGATCAGACGTGGAATTGCCATAGACCCTGATAACGTAGGATCCAAGCGGCATTCCAGTGCTCTTAATCCTTACACGCGTGACCATGTGTACTTTTAGAAACCAATTGCCATTTGGACCCTATGCATTTTAGGTCTTAGGTCCGAACAATGGCGGGGTAAAAAGCCCCCAAACTCTATATAAACCCTAGGATTCACACTTATTGGGAAGCCATCCACGAATAAACAGAGTTTTTGAAGTACTGAACATCATAAAGAAACTAACAATTCAGGTATTCAGGTATTCAGGTATTCAGGTATTCAGGTATTCAGGTATTCAGGTATTCAGGTATTCAGGTATTATGGTATTATCATATTCTGGTATTATCGTATTATCGTATTATCGTATTATCGTATTATCGTATTATCGTATTATCATATTATCGTATTATCGTATTATCGTATTATCGTATTATCGTATTATCGTATTATCATATTATCGTATTATCGTATTATACCATCATCCCAGATCCCATCATCCTATTATCGATTACTTGTTCTACTAGGAAATGTCTTCTCACATTATCCACTATTTTCCCTTGTAACATGGAAAGTTCTCCAATTGAAAACAATTAAAAAAAGCTAAAGCACATTTCAATGCTCAATTACCAAAGTCATTTCGAAAGACTATCCATCATTATGCCATTGGTAACCAGAGAGATGATTCAAAGCTCGGCTACCAAAATGGACCTTCCCGCTATCGCCAGATTCAACTCGTTTGAGCATGGCTTATTTTAAACCCCTCTATCGACCGCTTTAAATTGTCCTGTTGAACTGAACCATACATGTAAGACCAAGATGCAGGATGCAGGATGAAGTTAAAGTCTGAGCGCGCACATACAGTGTTTTTCAAAAAGATTCAAACCAAGAAGACAAAATGTTTCCAATCACACTAGCAAAATGTTTCAAACCAATAATTCAAAATGTTTCGTACCCCTTCTCACAGTCTTTCAAATCAAATGGCGTAATGTTTCAACTTGCATTAGAATTCAATATTCTGAAATCTTAAATCTGGAGGATTCCCTCAATCATTCTAATTGTAACAAAACAAAAAAATAGATAAAGAGGAAAAAAAGAAAAACGGGGCGGTGGTTGGATTATTTCGACTTTTCGTATTATCTTACGAAAATAGTTTGAAGAATTTCGATGACACCATTTGGTTTGAAAGACTGTGCAAGGGGTACGAAACATTTTGCTAGTGTGGTTTGAACATTTGTCTTGGTTGAACATTTGTCTTGGTTGAACATTTGTCTTGGTTGAACATTTGTCTTGGTTGAACCATTTTGTCGCGCTGGTTTGAATAGTTTTGGAAAACACTGTATCTCCAGATATTACACCTTATTACCTAAGGGGCAATCAAGGCAGTGAGGGGTCAGAAGTGGTTTTGATTGGTGGTCTATATATTATGGATGCCCTATTACCTATGGAGATTGAGAATAACGCATAAATAGAGATAGATAAACCCGTGCATCCCTTAGTCTGCTATAAAATCAACATATGTCATAATCAGAGTTAATTACATCTTGTTATCTAAAGGAGTTAAGTTAATTGAACAGGAGAAGAAGATATATTGCAGCTAACCTAGCTGTTCTTTAGTGGGAGTTTTTAATTCGCGTGTTTTCTTCCACCAAATTTATAGACAGGTAAACTAATACTAAAAACTCATATGATAGTACTACTCTCTATCCCATCAATCTCTGTTCTACTATTCTACTAATTCTCCAGTCCCTTGCCTCAAGGTCATACATAGTCTTAGTACTGTTAGTATAAAGAGGGTAGTTTCTACTATTTAGTAAGTTCATTTGGACGTGAATAGTTCACATGACCAATGATGAGACTACTCTTGCTCCTAATATATTTTATTGGACCTAACCAGCTATTCCAGAATTATATGATAATTAATGAATGCAGTGGTGTGCATGACACATGTATCCAAGCTTATATTTTATACTCTGTAGTATCCAAGTACTTATATTTTATACTCTGTAGTATCCAAGTACTTATATTTTATACTCTGTAGTATCCAAGTACTTATATTGTATTCTATATACTCTGTTCATCCAAGTAATCTATATTCTATTTACTCTTAACTTCTGCTGTTTCATTTATCGCTTTTGCATGTTTTGCATCAATAATGCACTATAGGTTAGTATATCAACTAAATCCATCTCTTTAATACATACTTTTGCTCCTGAAATCTCTGGCCAACTCTCTCGCTGAGCTTCAAAAACTTCTCGGAACACTTGAAAATACACGAAGATTCCTTGGTGGTCAAGTTGGCCGAGGTGAAATCGTTGACACAATCATCAAAACATCTGGACACCAAGTTGGAGTATAATCTCATGAAATCCTTCATTTGCTTGGTCTCCACCACCTGCTGGAATTTTTGTTGTTCTTTGACATTCAATTGATCCATGTTTGTAGCTCTCTTAGTGGAAGAGATTTTTGTTTTCTCACTTTGAAAACTTTTTATCTGGGTAAAACACGACCCGCGAAGGTTTATATGGCGATAGATAGAGCGCCCCACATTTAGCATGGACATATATTTGGAGCCCGGGGAAATGCACTGATATCTCTGATATTTTCCATATTGCTCAAATAAGCCAAGAGTCTCTCAAATCCAATTCCAAAACCTCCATGTGGAATTGTCCCATTCTCTCGTGTGCATAAGTACCAGTGCATACTCTCAATGTCCATTTCTCTGCGTTCCATCTCTCGCGTTAACCTTTCCAAATCATCTTCTCTTAATGATCCACCCACCAACTCGCCAATTCCCGGTACAATCAAATCGTAACATGCCACAGTTTTGTGCTCATGTTCGTCTGAAACACCTTTGGAAAGAGGCATATAGAAAGGCTTTTGATGCTTTGGGTAGTCGGTGATGAACACTGGCGACTTGAAGTGGGTTCCTGCGAGCCATTTCTCGTGCTCTGTCAGTATAGAGTCGCCCCATAAAAGTCTTCCTTTCAGACGGCCCTTGGCTTTAACAGAATTGAGAATATCCAAGGCTTCTGTGTAAGTAATGCAAGGCCAGCGATCTTGGCCAAGAAGACTTTCCCATATAGTCAGAATACCAGAGTTTTTGGTATACTGAGAGCTTGAGAGGTCGTATAAGCTGCCAGTATCGGAGGTAGCGAGAGCCAGTAAGCGGGAAACCACTTGACGGATCAAATACTCAGTAAAGTCAACAAGTTGATGAACATCAGTGACATGGGAGATTTCAGCTTCGAGCATCCAGAATTCACTTAAATGGCGACTTGTATTGGAGTATTCAGCACGGAAACAAGGAGATAATGTCCATACACGATTCAAAGATGCAGCTAGGATTTCTAGGTGTAATTGGGACGACACTGTCAAATACGAAGGAGCGCCAAAAAAGCCCAAGCCCATTCCCCCGCCCTCCTTCTTCGTCTTGTCACTACTATCAACCTTAAACTGTTCTCCTGCTCCTTCACAATCTGTAGATGTAATGATTGGAGGACATACTTTTATAAAGTCATTCTCCTCAAATACACTCATCAATGTAGATTCCACCCGAGACCGAAACCGGAGAATTGAGGCCAAGGTCGATGTCCGGTGCCGAAGACTAGGCAAGCTTCGAAGAAATCCAAGTGTATGTGATTTCTTCTGAAGTGGATAGTTCTCGGGAACATCTCCCACTACCTTCAAAAAGTGTTCATGACTAGTGCTGCCATCATACACCAATTCTGACGCCTGCTGCCGGCCTTGTGACTCTTGCCACAGGCCCCTCACCTCAATGCTCTGTCCCACCTTAAGGTTGTACTTGGCCAAGACCTGATGTGGATTACGTACCACGATATTAACAGCCTGAGCCTGAGACCCATCCACAACATCAATAAAGGTAACATTCTTTGAAGAACGGATTGAACGGATAAGTCCACGAACTGTCAACACCACATTATTATGACAAGCTTGGACGAGTTGATGATGAGTAAGAGGAAGAGTCGCGAACCGCCTAGCACATGACCAAGAGTGCGACACACCATACAACTGAGCTAGATGGATTAGCCGCGGACTTTGAGTAGTAGTAGTAGTAAACATGAGGAATTGCGCGAAGGAGTAGATAACAGAGTTTTGATGATGGCAGAAGACATATTGATATTCTCACACATAATATTAATTTAGACTCGGTTGGTGCACTACCCATAATGATGAAATATAAATTATATATTATTATGCACTTGGAGTGGTGATATAATTCTTTTAACTCCAGACTTTCTTTATAGGTAAAGAAATGTCACAAACCTTCAAGTATACTAAAGAGTTATGGGACTTACAAATAAAAAAAAAACAAAAAAAAAAAAGTCTAAAAAGACGGATTATTTTGTGTTTTAGAAAACACACTATTTATATGAACTAAAACTCACAAATATACCAGAAGCAATGGCTGTACCGGTTAGGATACTGAGATAGGGATGTAGGGGCGGGTAATACCTGCACACTACAAGCATATGTTTCAAGAATGTGCAGAACTGCTTCCTCCCAGTGTATATAAGAGCGAGGTTTCTCCCTTTAGTTTCCAGGGAGGGGGACTTCCTCGACTATTCTAGGTTAAATACATACCATGATAAATTTAGGACGTAAGGAATACGTTCAATCAGTGTATAGGCGATCCACATTCCACCTTTACCAGTATTTTTTAGCCCTTGTAATCAAGATTCAATCTAGGTTACCAATCATACCATCAGCTCTCATTAGCTATCATTGGATTCTGATTTAGAGCTTTCAGCCATAATCAACAGATGATAGCTTCGGCTACAAAGTCATAGCAATTATCTGAATGAACGGTTCCTCTCGTGCTAAGATCAATTACATTTCCAATCATTGAAAACATCGCTTCTATTCGTGACCTGATCTTCTATGAGTATAAGATTTATTTAAAGCGCCAACCATATCCATTGTTTTGATTTACCTTTTACCTTATGACGGAAAAACTACATCTCCCGCTTTAGGTGTGTAGTCATCTATGTCGCTGGTTTCGAACAACGCTGATTCTTTGGAAGACTCTATCAATGCATTGGTCTTAGCAAAAGTCCATGATAAACTTGTGAAGCTCTACCGTTACAGAATTTCTTTGGTTTCCCAAGACTCGGAAAGGTCTGAGTCATTTGGTCCAAGAATTAATAGTTATACACGCATGCTTCCAATATATCCAAACTGATAAGCTTAGGGAAACTTTGGAGGAACCAGCTACTAGAAGGACGACAACTAATGAACATGTATACGGGTAATAGGGTACTAGTCTTTATAGTGCAGATTCGTCGCGATAAATCTCACCGAAGTGGGCTTGGTAGGCGCACTACCCGTTTATAAGGCTACGTTTTCCACAGATTGTAGTCAAAATCCATACATTTTATAAGACTTCTTTGGTATTTAAGGAAGGTATAGTCAAGCTCGTACGCTGAAAATTTAAAACTTCCTAAGTAAGATAGGATTTTTTGCACGCTTTGGAGAATAAATGCAAATAAATTTAGTTTATTTACAGAATTAACCTAAAAAGATGTACACTTTCTGACTAGATAATGTTCAACAATTCAAAAAACAACCAAAACAAAGGTGTGTACAGGCTACATGCAGGAGGAGAATTATTACTCCCCTTCACCCTTTAGTGGAAATTGGCAATGAATATCACTCCTAGTGTCTAGTATGTACAGAATCAAGACTTTGTACCAGCTTGTATAAATCTTTGGTCTTGTAAGGTACAACTTAAATATGCTGTATAACAATATATACTTATGTCACTAGGGACAAGTTACTAACATGCTGATACTAACTGGTTAACAGACCGGAGACTATTTGAAATCAACAACGAAAGACTAGGGACAGAGTTTAGGGATGTATGTAAGTCTAATCTACTATATATACCGTGTATAATTACTAGTATACTTTACACACTACTACTAGTGGTAGTGGTAGTGGTAGTGGTAGTGGTAGTGGTAGTGGTAGTGGTAGTGGTAGTGGTAGTGGTAGTGGTAGTGGTAGTAGTGGTAGTAGAGTAGTAGAGTAGTCAGTAGTAGAGTATTCAGTAGTAGAGTAGTTAGTGGTAGTCACTACTAGTACATAGATGAGGACCAAGTATCCAGGATATTGATCTCTTACTACTTAGAGATGTATACAAGAAGTTTTCTGATGGGTCTGGAAGTGAAGGACATCTTGGTGTGTCCTTCCCCAGGTAACTATTTGATTTGGTTGATTATATTTAGATAAAACCAAGTTTGAATTCTTCACACTCAAAAGAGTTACCTCTAGTTTTCATATTTACCATGTCCATACTACTATCTTATTTAGCCATAGTGGGTCTTAGGAATAGTAGTAGTTATAGACATAGTCAGTCAGTCAGTCAGTCATACTCTTATTCACTCATAGTCACACGCCTTAACCCTTAAAGTTGTCTTTATTTTAGACATACAATCTACTTCAGTTTATTCGTTGATCAATTCTAGTTGTGAATCAGGTTTATAGACTTTTGGTATGTCCACGGGCGTGTGAAAAAAGCTGTGCCATTCGCTCTTGCTAGCAATCATAGAATGATAGGTGGGGAAATGGCTATTCTATAATCTCTACTACTTATGGGACCAAATCACATTAAAGGGGTAGGAGTGCTACGAAAATCTAACAATTAGTGACTACAGTGTTTTTCAAAATGATTCAAACTAGTCTTTCAAACCAAAAGGCGTAATGCTTCACACCAACTTGCATTAGAATTCAATATTCTGAAATTTTAAATCTGGAGGATTGCCTCAGACCTACTACATTTGGGAGTCGAGGCAATCTAGAGAACTAAGTCCTCAAAGTTATCAAGTAGTAGTACTCATCCTCTCCTACCTCACACTACCAATAAACTTCTGCTTATTCATATATACTCTCAGTCTGTCGTGCCTCGGTCGTCGCGACTACACTTGACCTGTCTTACTGGAGCACTCGCACTCGCACTCGCACTCGCACTCGCACTCGCACTCGCACTCGCACCCGCACCCGCACCCATTCGCAGTATCCAGTAGTATTCAGTAGTATCAGTAGTTTCTTAGAATCATTCGCGGTTTTTTGGTAGTTACTGCCCACGCACTAAAATGAGTAAAAAGGTGATTTAATTGAGGGAGTAGCACGCACTCACCTACTCCACTACTAAATAATAAAATATAAATTTAAAATATTATTAATTTTTAGATTTTTATAATTGTTCAGTACTTCCAAAACTCTGTTTATTCGTTCATGGATGCTGGAGAGTATGTTAAGGCTTGCTCAATCATTTTAATTGTTAAGAAAATATGCTACTCTACGACAAAACAAAAAAAATAAATAAAAAGGAGGAAAAAAAGGGCGGTGGTTCGATTTTTCGTATTATCTTACGAAAATAGTTTGAAGAATTTCGATTACTCCATTTTGTTTGAAAGACTGCAAAGGGGTACGAAACATTGTCGCACTGGTTTGAACCATTGTCGCACTGGTTTGAACCATTTTGTCGCGCTGGTTTGAATAGTTTTCGAAAACACTGTAGTGAGTAGTAGTGTGTGAGCATTCACCCATGCACTCTCACCATTCTCATTCGGGTCAATACATCCTTCATGCTTCAGACCTATTGCTTCATATCGTCCAGAAAGCTCAGCAAAAAGGTTTCTCTCACTACTGCCTAACAGAACATATGCCTCGTTATAAATCTTCTTATCTTTACCCAGAGGAAGAGGTTCAAAAGTACTCAGTGCAGAACCTTCAAGAAAACTTCTCTAGTTACTTGGTTCATGCTAGAAATATCCAAAAGTCTTGTAAATCTATGAACATTTTGGTGGGGTTTGAGGTGGAAGGCGTGGATATGGACCATATATTGGCGGCTAAAAAGTTGAAACAATCTTTTGATATGTGTGTGGGTAGCACTCATCATGTGCACGGAATTGCCATTGACTTTAATGCTAGTGAATGGAGTCGGTGTTTGAACATAAGTGGGACGCATCGTCGTCTTTTCTTGGATTACTTCCAATTGCAGCGAGAAATGATTCGCCATGTGCAGCCTGATGTGGTGGGGCATTTTGACTTGATCCGCTTGTTCCTGCACGGCTGTGATGAAACTACGGGGAAACTTATTTCTGATGTGGACATCGAGACTGATTGGCCTGAAGTTTGGTCGCTTCTTTCCGCAAATATACTGTATGTGGTGGCTTATGGAGGCCTTTTTGAGTTGAACTCTGCCGCCTTTCGGAAGGGCTGGCTGACCCCCTATCCACTGTTGGACATGTGTCGCCGAATACTTGACTTGGGAGGCAAGTTCTGCTTATCGGATGATGCCCATAGTGTGGACCAGGTGGGGCTCAATTACTCTAAAATGTGGCACTTTATTGTGAATGACTTGAATCTACTGACCATCTATCACTTGGAACGCTTTGAAGGTCTGACCCTAGTGGTGGAAGATTCTGTCCAACATTTATCTAACCATAAATTCTGGTCCACCACACTTTGATATTTAATACGATCTTCCAAACATCGTATAATTCACCGCTGGCTTCTCACATCTAACACACTTTTGGTCCTTCTTCAACTCTGGCTGCTCATAAGGTGTGCACAAAGACTTGGCTCCCATGGATGGTGCCCTATCGTCGTACTCATCCTCCTTCTCCTCCTCGCCATTGCCTTGCTTGGCTGAAGATTCCTTGATGTCCTCCTCACACTCGGGAAATCCACACCATGGCGCCAAAATCACATTCTTGCCATTCAACGTGGGCACAAAGTCCTTCCACTTCTCCACTATCACACGGTGCTCGTCAAACACCTTGCGTGCATTCTCCAACAACTCCTTCTGTATTACTTCCAATATCCGAGGAATCTCCGTGGCCAAGTCGTCCAACTTCACCGTGTACTTCTTGTTGTTATCACGTCTGACGGCTGTCACCACTCCTGCAGCTAAGTCCTTTGGACCAAACTCCACACGCAATGGCGTACCTTTCAATTCTGCATCGGCAAACTTCCATCCTGGAGAGTAATTGTCCCTGTAGTCACCGGAGACTCTGACGTCAGCATCACGCAACGTCTTTTCGACCTTCTTGGCTCCGTCGTTGATTTCCTTTCTCTGTGCGTCGGTGGTCTTGGATGTCAAGCCAACAGGAATCACCACCACCTGCGTCTGAGCCACGCGTGGAGGTAACACCAAACCTCTGTTGTCCGAATGGGTCATGACCATCACACCAATCACACGAGTGGACAATCCCCACGAGTTTTGGTGTGCATACACTCTTTCCTTGTCAGCACCGTCGGGGTTCTCTACCGAGATGTTGAACATCTTGGAGAAATTTGTTCCCAAGTGGTGCGAAGTGGCTCCTTGGATACCTCTTCCAGTGGCTGGCACAAAACCTTCAACAGTACTGGTGTATTTGGCCCCTGCAAACTTCTCATTCTCTGTTTTTCTACCTTTGATCACAGGTACGGCCAACAACTCCTCGTAAATGCACTTGTAGTACTCCAAGATGTTCTCCACTTCCTCAGCAGCTCCCTCCTGCGTCAAGTGAGCGGTGTGGCCCTCTTGCCACAAGAACTCTCTGGTTCTCAAAAAGGGTTGTGGGTGTTTGAATTCCCATCTCACAACAGAGTTCCATTGGTTCAACTTCAAAGGCAAGTCACGGTGCGATCTGATCCACTTGGCGTAGTATGGGTACATGACGGTTTCAGACGTAGGTCTAATGGCAATGTGTTCATCCAAGTCTGATGAACCAGCACGCGTGACCCAAGCCACCTCCGGAGCAAAGCCCTCGATATGGTCCTTCTCTTTTTCAAGCACCCTGGACGAAACAAACATCGGGAAGTAAGAGTTTTGCACGCCAAGCTTCTTGATGCGCTTGTTGAACCAATTCTGGATCTCTTCCCATACAAAGTACGAGTTTGGACGCAATATATAGCATCCAGACACGTCGTAATAGTCCAACATATCAGACTTGACCACCACCTGCGAGTACCAGGACGAGAAGTCTTTTGCCTTGTCAACAGTGATACCAATAAGTTTAGCATCGTCTAATTTAGCAGCCTCTTTTTCTTTTTTGTAAGCTTCTTTTCTAGCGGCGGCGGCGGCGGCGTCCTTTGTGTCCTTTGCATTGGTAGCTCCAGACTCGGCATCGGCCTGGAAGTCTGTAGGAATAATTTCAATTCCCGTGGACTTCAAAAAATCATTAATAGTCTTCGAAGAAAGTGCCACCTTGGCCAGAGCCGTAGATAACTCAAAAATCTCGTCGTCCTTGGCGTCCACAATAGACAGATCAACCACAAGCTTAATCTTACCAGCACATATATTGGACAAATTGGCAATACTAACCTCCTTGGTAGAGGTGGAAAAAAATTCCTGTACCAAGGCGTCATTTGCCAATCTGGGTTCCTTGACTTCGGCAGCCTTGGCGATGGTGGCGGCAGGAGTAGCGGTCGAAGCCAATGCAAACACCACTACCGGCACGGGAGTAGCTGTTTTAGCCGTTTTGGGTTTGAATACTAATGTCTTTGTGGGAATAGCATTTTCGGCCGACACGGTGGCCATAGAAAGGGCCGCTAAGGTTTGTTCAAGAGCCATAGATGGATGCGATACGTGCTAGTTAAGGGTAAGCTTTCAGAAAAAAACTTGAAGTGTGCGCACACCAGTACACTTCTTCATACTAACGAGAAGCGTACTTTAAAATCACCAAGACTATCTTCCGGTCAGACACTTTAATATAGTGTGTGCAACGTGTCTAGTTTTTAGCAGTAGTTCACAGGATGAAGTACTTTCCCATTGACTATCCTTAGGATATCTTGATATCCTGATATATCTGGAAATGTTGTTGAAGGAGGCAGCAAGAAACAGGCAACAAGAAGAAAGGCTGAGATATACCAGCGTATAACCAGAGGGATTGGATTTCTAGATCATCTGCCAATCCCTATTATTTTCAATCCTATTATCTGTCCTAGTACCATTGATTGCAGCTCTAAGGAGAGTGAGGAGAAGCGCATCTTCTTTCTGCAGTACCAGGGAAAATGGGTCTTCGGAAGCTTTCATAGACTACCATGAATGCTATGGAGTTCAGAATTACCATCTGATACTTTCCAGAATATTAAGTCATTGAAGCCAAGAGCATTGCAAATCTCCTACTTCCACCATTCTGACTAAGTCATCTAGTATGGAATGCGTTGTTTCGCCAATGGTATGGAGTATTCACTATTGGAGTGACCAGATGCTTCAATCACTAAATTTATAGACTGTAGTCAATAAATGAAGAAGAAAAATGAATGTTAAGGTGAGTCCTTTGGCTGAAGATTGGAATATTCCTAGGGACAGAAAGAAGTAGGGCTCAGTGGGAGAATTTCGAGACTGCCTCAAGTCCAGGGTGAACCCACAAAACTCCTTGTGTCTTCGAACTCATTGACTAATCCCCCAACGTTGGGATTTTCCCAGAAGGTATACGAGGAGCTGATCTCAAATACCTCGGCTTTCCTCTACAACATGGGCTGGGATAAAGAAATTAAAAAGCTTGAAGTGCTTAATGGATCCAATATTAGGAGTGATGTCTCACCCCGGAGCCATGCAAAACCTTCTTTGTCAAACTAAACGATAGGGATCCCCAATAGCTCAAAAGCTGATAAAACGATCAAGCCTGTATACGTAGTTTCTTTCCCGGTCTCTTCCCTAGTCTATTCCTTACTCTGTTCCTTAGTCTCTTCTTCCAGTGTCTTCCCCAGTTTCAAATTTCTTTGCTAGGATACCAGTCATTGATTTAAGCACTTTGATCTTTGTATGAATTATTCATGAGGCATCTGGTACTACCAGATCTTCCGAAAAACCATGAAATGCCAGTATATCTAAGACATTAAGAAGTTTCAAAGGGATACAGAAGGATCTTGTCTTATCTCCAACCCAACTTTGCTCCGAACCTCCAAAAATTAAAGCCCTTGTAAAATTACGTGTTAAGAATAAAAATTTGGATGGAAACATATCCGCAGGGGGCTGTCCATATATGGACGTTTTCGCCCCGCCCTGTTTATTTGCAACCACCAATTATGCAGGAGTGCGTGTTGCGAAAAATATATAAGCAGCGCATTCCCCCTTATTTCGAAGGAAATGAGCTTATCAATTGAGAAATCAAAAAGTTACAAGTCTAGTCAGTCGATTCAGTCCAGTCTAGTTTAAACTACAGTATACAGTCTACTACAGTCTCTACAGTCTATTCAAGTCTAGTCCAGTTTACTATGGTCTACTGTAGTACTACAGTACTACAGTCTACTATCGTCTAGTCCAGTAGTTTCTACAGGATTATGTGGTGTGAGCCTTATCCATTAGATTATCCAGGATATCAGGACATCTTGTTGAAGGAGGAAGCAAGACAAAGGAAAGGCAGTGATGAAGCCGCATAGGACCAAAGGGGATGATAGTTTTTCTAGACCATCTACCATGCCTATTTTTTTCAATCCTATCATCTGTCCTGTAGTGGCAGTCTGGATGATTCTTCCTGTTAGAAGCTTGATGGGCACATGGCATGCCAATTGACTCAGTCAATGGGCCGGCCTCTAACCAGGGGAATAGAAACTTTTCCCTCTCTCCCTAAAGACTATGCTGGATTCCCACTCTGGGAAGACATCAAAACAAACTTATAGTCACTATCACATTATCAAGAATCTAACAATAGGTATTCTGGTAGTCTCAATTTAAAGGCCCCTTTAGAAGGACTACAGGAGAAGAGTGGAGGAACATGTCACTAGTCTCCCGCATCCAATTGCTCAGTCATGTGATGTCCATACTCCCGGGAGTATGGACTTCTACAAGGGTATTCAGGCAGACTTGCTTAAGCAAAAACTCCAAACTAAATAGATGGTTAATTGGTCCCAGACACTTCCAAAAACTTGACGGTTCTATTTCACAAGGACACCCCCCCTTCTCTCCCAGCTTAACACCAGAATCAATAGATTGAACATGGCGTAATCCATCAATGGAAGGTTCTAGATTTCAGATTTCTCAAAATACTTGGAAGGTGTTGGTACTGGTCTAGCTTTCAACATATTATATGATGGTACTAGGAGCTCTTTTCATGAACCAACCAATATAAAGAGGGTCTCCAACCAATATAAAGAGGGTCTCCAACCAATATAAAGCCAAGAGGGTCTCCAAATAGTTATGCAGTGGGTTTTTAGGTTATAAGGACTACTCCTTCAACTTAGTATCATCCATAATGACTCAGAGAATGAGAGGGAATACCTCAGGCCTTTAACATTACCCTGACAATTTTAAAGACTCCTTTAAGGGAAATACAGAGGAGAGTGGCACGAACATGTCACTATACCCACTATCCCACTTCCAATTACCCAGCCAAGTCCTCTGCCCTACACCATGAGTACCCCCATCGGTACAAGGACACGGTTTTCACTGATGAATTGTTTAAACCAGGAGCAAGTCCAAGGATCTTTACAAGATGATAATAGCGGGTGATGGGAACACTTCTGGGAAACTCAAGACAACCTTCCACTAGTGTGGTATCACTTCCACTATTGTGGTATCACTTTCACTAGTGTGGTATCACTTTCACTAGTGTGGTATCACTTTCACTAGTGTGATATCACTTTCACTAGTGTGATATCACTTCCGCCACCGTGATATCACTTCCACCACCGTGATATCACTTCCACCACCGTGATATCACTTCCACCACCGTGATATCACTTCCACCACCGTGATATCACTTCCACCACCGTGATATCACTTCCACCACCGTGATATCACTTCCACCACCGTGATATCACTTCCACCACCGTGATATCACTTCCACCACCGTGATATCACTTCCACCACCGTGATATCACTTCCACCACCGTGATATCACTTCCACCACCGTGATATCACTTCCACCACCGTGATATCACTTCCACCACCGTGATATCACTTCCACCACCGTGATATCACTTCCACCACCGTGATATCACTTCCACCACCGTGATATCACTTCCACCACCGTGATATCACTTCCACCACCGTGATATCACTTCCACCACCGTGATATCACTTCCACCACCGTGATATCACTTCCACCACCGTGATATCACTTCCACCACCGTGATATCACTTCCACCACCGTGATATCACTTCCACCACCGTGATATCACTTCCACCACCGTGATATCACTTCCACCACCGTGATATCACTTCCACCACCGTGATATCACTTCCACCACCGTGATATCACTTCCACCACCGTGATATCACTTCCACCACCGTGATATCACTTCCACCACCGTGATATCACTTCCACCACCGTGATATCACTTCCACCACCGTGATATCACTTCCACCACCGTGATATCACTTCCACCACCGTGATATCACTTCCACCACCGTGATATCACTTCCACTACCGTGATTATCAGTTATTAGGAAGTGACTTCAACATATTATCCACTACTTGCTTTTGGCTAGGCCATTGGAACTCCTCAATATCCTGAATATTGATCAGGTAGCACATCTATTTGAATGCACAATGCCGGAGTTATTTAGGAACCATCGAGTATGGCATCTTCCAGCACTAAGGCCAGATTCAACTCCATTAACATGGTATATTTTATCCCTTCTATGGACCGCTTTTAAATTGTCCTAAAGTTTCGCTTGACGGAGGTCATCTCACCATCCGCTTTTTTCACTCCCACTTGTACCATCAACGAACAGAACAAGAAACACTAGACTGCATAAAAAATAGTAGATAGTATCAGTAGTGTACTATCTACCATACTTTCTCACAGCTCCCTCAAATCATGTCAATACCTCTAGTTATCTTTTTGAAATATAGAATCACTATGTAGTAAAGTTAGTAATTAGCAAGTTTAGAATCTCCCTTTAATTTACCAAATTCCATGTTAATCATTGATAGGCCATTAGGTTCATTATAGTGTCTACATCCTATAATAATCAGTAGAACTAAAAAGACTTGAATATCAGGGCAACAACTGAAATGCTCCTCCAATTGGTAAGGTAGTATCACTAGTAGTAATAGTTGTTCTTGTGCTAGTTCTTCTGTCACTCATTGATCCATGACTACAGAAATCACTAGCCTACCCTCCATCGTCAGTCACGACTACCCTTAACGCGGTCGCACCATTCGCAGTACCCTTCGGGTAACCGTTCGCAGTTCTACACACACTTACTCTTGGGCCACCGCGCACACGCACTAAAATGAGTATAAAATGGTGATGTTGGTAGTTTTGAGATGAGGTAGTAGGACTGACACACGCACGCACGCACACACACACACTACACTACTAACTAATACTAATACTAATACTAATACTAATACTAGTAGTAGTACTAGTAGTAGAGTAGTAGTACTGGTAGTAGAGTAGTAGTAGAGTAGTAGTACTAGTAGTAGAGTAGTAGTACTGGTAGTAGAGTAGTAGTACTGGTAGTAGTACTAGTAGTAGAGTAGTAGTACTGGTAGTAGTACTAGTAGTAGAGTAGTAGTACTGGTAGTAGAGTATACTAGAGTAGTAGTACTAGTAGTAGAGTAGTAATAGTAGCTCTTATACTATCCTTAGATTGATAGTAGTCAGTATAGAGTACTGCTAGTTGTTAGTACTGAGGTAGTAGAAAATCCTATGAGTAGGAGTAGTCACTATGACTAGTAGTAGTTCATAGAGTAGTAGTGTAATTCTTGTTTAGCTCTTGATTGACATTTATCATTCATACATACACTACATTGATTGACTAGTCGGCATTCTAGCGTACCCGTGCTCGCCGCGAAATCCCTTGGCTTAGCCTTGGGTTGTTTTAGTTCGCTCGCTGTCAACCCTTTGCACCCTACGCATTCACATTCGCATTCACATTCGCTGTCACATTCGCAGTTTTCTACAAGCACTAAAAAGAGTAGTTGTAAAATGGTGATTTAATTGAGGGAGTTGAGGGAAATTGAGGGAGTAGCACACACTGACACTGCACACTACTAAATAATAAAATAATAATAAAATAATTGTTAGTTTCTCTATGATTAGTACTTCCAAAACTCTGTTTATTCGTGGATGGATTTTCAGAAAGAGGAATCCTTGAGTCTTATATAGAAGAGTGGGTTACGTCCTAATCCGACGAGACAATTCCGGTGAGAGTAGGGAATGGATGGATTGCTTTCCCACTTATTTGGCAATTCCACGTCTGACCGCACATCGTAGGTGATTTTTACTCCCATGGGTGGTGTGATACCCATGGGGGATGTAATAAAATAGTAGAGTAGTAGTTCTTGTACTTCTTCAGAGTAGTAGTCAGTAGAAGAGTAGTAGACTAGTAGTCTAGTACTAGTCACTAGTCAGTGGCCAGTCAGTAGATAATCAGTAGTAGACTAGTTAGTAGCTCTTGTTCTTCTACTTCTTCAGACTAGTAGTTGAATTGTTCTTCAGACTAGTAGTTGAATTGTTCTTCAGACTAGTAGTTGAATTGTTCTTCAGACTAGTAGTTGAATTGTTCTTCTCAGTAGTGTAGTTGTAATAAAACTACTTCAGAGTACTAATGATAGTAGTCAGTACTTCTTGTTCTTCTACTACTTCTGGTAGTATTGTTCTTGCTCTTTCTTTTGTACTTCTTTAGAGTAGTAGTTCTTCAGTAACCTCTCCACTTCAGACGTACTAATGAAACTTCAGCTTATCCATATAATTGACTCTTAGTCAGTACTTTTTCGTAGCCTTCGGTGGTCGCGACTACACTGACCTGCGTCTTACTGGAGCGCTCGCACTAACCAGTTGTAGTCATTGGAGTATCATTCGCACATTCGCTATATTGGAGTTTTCTACACGCACACTGACTAAAATGAGTATGTAAAATGGTGATGATGTATTTGAGGAAGAGGGAGTAGCACACACACACTCACTGTTAAATAATAATATAATAATAATAATACTAGTACTTACATACTTATAACATATTCTGACAATCATCTTGGTCATCCTCCTAGACCAGTCCTTACAAATATTTACTCTCGGTGATTATTGAATTTATGTTGTGTATTCAGAGCTGCCAATAATGTATACTCTTCTGTGCTGTTATTTTGCTTCATGGATATATGTGGAAATGAGGATATAGACTTTTGGAGTGAGCATGCATATGTGAGGGTGGTTAAAGCAGAATCGCAGCCATTCTGAAACAACTAGTCCCCTCACAAGCTATGCACAATCACCCCAAGTCTATATAAACGCTTATCCCCTTGACCAATAAACACATTTCAATATGTACTGTGTGAACACAAGAATCTAACCGCCTTCTTTGCTGACTGATACATTGCTTGTGATACTCTTAGTGGATTGACCAATCATCAATGTTGAACGCCTAATACTAAACTGTACTAGTACTACTAGTAATTATTCAACGAATAGTTGGATTCAGTGACCAAGCATTATATTGAGACTTGTGTGATTCTGACAGTCCTATTGTGACAGTCCTATTGTGACAGTGACTCCCCATTGATACTTAATGTCACTAGTATTCTCACTATCAAGTAGTCTATGAAGTCTAGGTCTGGAATATCTTCATATACAGTCACTTGTTGAGAACCTGCACGGTGCGTGAGCACAACGAAAAAATTACACTAGTCTCCTTATACCATGAGTCAAGTTTACGTCAACGAAAAATCTGGGGCTGATACTGCTGATGCAGGCAGCCAGTCTTCTCCTTTCCAGACTGCCGCCTTTGCTGTGTTTACATGCCCAGATGCAAAGATTCTTGTGTATAAGCAAAAAGAAGATAGTGAGGATTTTGACTACGTGGACATCTCAGCTTCCGCTTTGAAGAAGGCCAAGAAAGGCGCTGAAGGCTTGAAGAAAAAGCAGGAAAAACTCTTGAAACAAGAGGAGGACCAGAAAAAGAAACATGATGAAGCTTCTAAGAAATTGGCTGAGTTGGACTTGATCAAAATCCTGGAGGATATGTCTTTACCAACCCCCAAGAAAATCAAGTTGAGAGCCATCCAGGAAAATATCGATACTCGTGTCACTGTACAAGGATGGGTGCACCGCTTTAGAGCTCAAAAGGGCCTTGCGTTTATTACTTTGAGAGATGGTACAGGTTTCTTACAAGCCGTGTTGACCGGCGACTTGGCCAAGGCCAGAATTACCCATGAGTTGACTTTGGAGTCCACTGTGATTATTAAGGGAGTCATTGAGAAATTGCCGCCGGGCAAATCTGCCCCTGGTGGTGTGGAGTTGAAGGCGGACTTTTATGAAGTTGTTGGCTTGGCTCCTTCGGGTGATGACTCCTTCACCAATAAAGTGCAGGAGAACGCAGATCCTTCTTTGATGTTGGACCAGCGTCATTTATCCATGAGAGGTGAGACCTTGTCTGCTGTATTTAAGGTCAGGGCTGTTTTGTTGGGAGCCATGAGAAAGTTCTATGGCCATGAGGGTGTTACCGAAGTCACTCCTCCATGCATGGTGCAAACTCAAGTGGAAGGAGGCTCAACATTGTTCAAGTTGGATTACTACGGAGAAGAGGCTTACCTTACCCAATCGTCGCAGTTGTACTTGGAGACGTGTTTGCCGGCTTTGGGTGATGTGTACTGTGTGCAGGAGTCGTTCCGTGCTGAGAAATCCCACACCAGAAGACACTTGTCTGAGTACACACACACGGAGGCGGAGTTGGCGTTTATCACATTCGACGAAATGTTGGACCATATCGAGCGTCTTTTCGTCAACGTCATCGCCACGGTATTGGCCGACCCTATTGCTGGCCCATTGGTCAAGAAATTGAACCCCAACTTCGTACCTCCTAAGATGCCATTCAAGAGAATGCAGTACATCGAAGCATTGGAGTGGTTGAACGAGAACGGAATTCCTAACGAGAAGGGCGAGAAGTTCACGTTTGGTGATGATATTGCTGAGGCCGCTGAGCGTAAGATGACTGATATGTTGAACGTTCCTATTTTGTTGACGCGCTTCCCTGTGGAGATCAAGTCCTTCTACATGAAAAAGTGTTCGGACGATCCAAGGGTTACGGAGTCTGTTGACGTGTTGATGCCTAATGTTGGTGAGGTGTGCGGTGGTTCCATGAGAATTGATGACTTCAACGAATTGCTGGCTGCAATCAAGAGAGAGAACTTGAATGCCGACGACTACTACTGGTTCATGGACTTGAGAAAGTATGGTACATGTCCTCACGGAGGATATGGTTTGGGGACTGAAAGAATCTTGGCTTGGTTGTGCGACCGGTTCACTGTCAGAGACTGTTCGTTGTACCCTAGATTTTCGGGAAGATGCAAGCCATAGGCTAGAAACCAATATAATAGAAGCATAATGGAGCATAAATTGTGAAATATGACCTTAGGGATATCATCAAACTTTTCTCTCCTGTCATGAATCGAGGTATGTATCCATTTAAACTCTTTTTGGAACATCTTTGGAAAAGAAAAAACTGTCCAAGAGTAGACCACAGTCCACAGTAGTAATTCAGGTCAGTACACTACCCCGCTGCAATGACTGCAACTCGCTAGTTTCTTAGCCACCACTCTGACTCTGACTAGTTTGTTATTGTTTGAATTTAAACCTTTCCAAGACCCTGCAATCCGACTTTTCCTGCTTCAAAGGCTCTTTGACCTAATTAGGATCTTCTGTAAAATAAATGCTGGAAACCCCGCTGTTATAAATCAAGTAGCCATGACTTAGTCTCAGACTTTGATAAGTGGCGTTCAGACTGAGATAGCAGGGCTTTTTCTCCTGTGCTGCATAAGTCTGGTGTACAAATGTTAGTCACGTTCCTAATCGGGCAAGTGGGTGAGCATAAGCGCGGTAACAAATCAGAACATTTTTTCACCGTTTTTCATCTTGGACTATACTTTTTCTTTGTTTTTCCAAATTGCAATTCTCCAAATTTCATGTCTAAACCTTCCGAAGCTAGATTATGGGGTGGCAGATTCACCGGTGCCAGTGACCCCTTGATGGACCTTTATAATGCCTCCTTGCCTTATGATAAGGTCATGTATAATGCTGATTTGACAGGCACAAAGGTTTATACCGAGGGCTTGGCCAAACTTAAACTTATAACCCAAGATGAATTGTCTGAAATCCACAGGGGCTTGGAAATCATCAGAAAAGAATGGAAAAATGGCCTGTTTGCGGAGAAGCCCGGGGACGAGGATATCCATACTGCAAACGAAAGGCGGTTGGGTGAAATCATTGGCAAACACATTGCTGGTAAGGTTCATACAGGCCGTTCAAGAAATGACCAAGTGGCCACCGACATGAGAATATATGTTCGTGAATCGTTGACCAAGCTCATTGAATTTTTGGGTCTTTTCATCAAGTGCATCTTGAAGAGAGCCGAGTCGGAGATCGACGTCTTGATGCCAGGTTACACCCATTTGCAAAGAGCTCAGCCAATCAGGTGGTCGCATTGGTTGAGTTCATATGCCACATACTTCACGCAGGATTACCTTCGCTTAAAGCAGATCTTGGAGAGAGTCAATCAATCTCCTTTGGGAGCCGGTGCTTTGGCGGGCCATCCCTATGGCATTGACCGTGAATATTTGGCCCGGGGCTTGGGTTTCGATAGTGTTATTGGTAACTCCTTGACTGCGGTGAGTGACCGTGACTTTGTCGTCGAGACTTTATTCTGGTCTTCCTTATTCATGAACCACATCTCTAGATTCTCCGAAGACTTGATCATTTACTCCACTGCTGAGTTTGGCTTTATCCAATTAGCCGATGCCTACTCCACGGGATCGTCTTTGATGCCCCAGAAGAAGAACCCCGACTCTCTCGAATTGTTGAGGGGCAAATGTGGGCGTGTCTTTGGCTCGCTTGCCGGTTTCTTGATGTCATTGAAGTCGATTCCATCCACATACAACAAGGATATGCAAGAGGACAAAGAACCCCTTTTTGATGCCTTGACAACTGTTGAGCACTCCATTTTTATTTCCACGGGTGTCATTTCGACTCTCAAAATCAACAAGGAAAAGATGGAGGGCGCCTTGACCATGGACATGTTGGCCACGGATCTTGCTGACTATTTAGTCAGAAAGGGCGTTCCTTTCAGAGAAACACATTATATCTCTGGTGAATGCGTGAGAAAAGCCGAGGAAGAGAAGTTATCTGGCATTGATCAGTTGACTTTTGATCAGCTCCAGGCCATTGACTCACGATTTGCCAAGGATGTCGTAGATGTTTTTGACTTTGAAGCCAGTGTGGAAAGAAGAACCGCAATTGGTGGTACTGCAAAATCGGCTGTCAAAAAGCAACTTGAAAATTTGGCCACTCAAATCAACAGTGACTAAAATCAATTAAACATCCCTAAGAATTTTATTTAGGACCATACTGACATATGCCCATGAAATCTTGCAATTTATTACCAAGATATATATAAACAGTCGTCTATCGCTCAATAAACACCGGAATTACAACAGAATATTTGAGGAATTACTGACCTTTAAATATTTTTCTTTTTGTGCTTTTTCTTGCTGTAAGAAGTGTGCAGCTCGCATTGTTTCAGGTGCGCCAGATATGTGCCTCAGTTTCTGCTGCCGCATTTGCAGCTAACGCAACCATTATTCCTGGGGGAATATAAAGGGAAGTATTCCCAGGATTCATAATCCTCAATCAACCCCAGAAAATGATCAAAGATAATTCCCAAATCTTGCAACTCTCACAACTCTACACGCAGATTGTTGAACTCTCCAACAGAGATTTTACCAGCATTGATTGGGAAAAAGAGGCGCTAGTGGTAATTTCCAAAATCATGCCCCTTGTTCCCGTGTGTGCTACTTCAGAATTCAGCTTTCTTGAGCCATTTGCTAAATTGGTTGAAAAGTGTTATCCTAACGACACTTTCAAACCCAGTTTTCTCCATTTGTTGCTCTTGCACATGTTCAATCTGAACCTATACTCGACTCTCGCAAACCAAAACAAGATTAGCCAACTTCAAGAGATACTTGGCAGAAATAACGAAGATCAGAGAAGCTTAGTCAATGATGAAATACAGGAACTCGTAAGCCCTTTCGATTACTTCTTTGATTTGAGAAAATTTGCAGAAGCGAACCAAGACCAGACCAATGTGTTGCTCGGATCCATAGTTCAAATCCTTCAAATGTTGCAAAAGCTTCATGATGAACCTAATCCCAGTTGGCATTTTTTCGGAGACATTGTGAAGTACATGCTGCAAAGCAGAGGCCACCGCGATTTGGTAACATTGATGTTCTTCCAAGATGAAAAGTCGGTAGCACTTGTGCACCGCTCGTCCCTTTTATCTTCTTCAGCTCTTTTGCAAAAGCACTCGCAATTGATTGTTGAAATGCTTTTGTTGAGGCCCTCTTTAGTTGCAACAAATTCGATGTTGAAAGCTTTGCCAGGGGCCACTCGTCTCATTCCAATATATCCGCAGCAACAACACGCTGCACTTGAGATTGCCCACAACGTCCCGTTCCGTTTCATACTTGATTTGTTGAATCAGTCTTACAAAATCATTGATTTCATAGATGCGACCATTATCGCATGCACTTCGATTGCTTCGCAGAAGGTGCTCCTTCTTTCTGCGTCCAAGCAAAGGCTATATAACGAGTTTAACAGTATCTCCTCGGTGCGTTCTTTACTTTACGTGTTGAATCAGCTTGGTTGTGTTGTTGCTCAGAACTATCTCAGGCGTATTGGGGAAGCCAAAGTGGCCGAGTCATTATTCAATTTAATTGGACCCAAAGCGCAGTCGTTGCCCCCAACGGCTAAACCAAATTACTTCTTCGCGGAGCGAAAAGTGGTTCATGAGGACGAAACAATCATGATGATGCAAACTTTGGAAGAGTTCAACGAGTTGCAGTTGATCTTATCGCTCATTTTGAAGTCGATCGGCAGAACTATCAATGATGAGCTTCAGCAAGTCGTTGAACTCTCCAAATCGAATGAACTTGCAGATAAAATACTCATTCGCAACTTGCAGCACACATTCACCTTTCTCTTGGCCGCCAAAAGGTGTAACAGTGCGAGTGATGAAGCGAGCAATGTCACCATAGATATCAATGCGTCAATTGTTCATGTGACCAAACGAATATTCCAAAGTTTGGAGGGGAAGGCAAGCTTAATATGGGTTACTTTGTACAATTTGGCTAATGACCTATGCTATGCGGAAATATCCATGGTGCCCACGGTATTATGGTTTCTCAAACAAACTATCGAGAAGCAAAGCAACGAGAGTCAAGCAGCGCTTATAAATAGTGGGATTCGAGTATTCATTGAAACCTTTGGAGATCTGCCTGCGGATGAAAGTGGCGAAGAAGACAAGGGTTTCGTGGAAGTCCCATACAGCGAGTACGCATTTTTGTACCAGAAACCAGCAATAGTGTCAGGGATTTCTGAAGAGAAGAACACGAAGGGTCAGAACCAGAATATGTCGGGAGGCAGACAGCAAAGCGTGCATGTGGATAAGTATAAAAAGTAAAGCAGAGGCCAACCTGATTTCGTATGGGTCACGTGCGCGAGCATGCAGTTTTCTCACCAAAAAATCCGAGATGATCATCTCCACCAGTGATTACTCCCTAATTACACCATGGTCTTGAAGTCAACCTCCGCAGGAGATGTGTCGGTGTACCAGGTTGCTGGTTCCAATGTATCAAGATCTTTGCCCGACTGGATCGCTCGAAAAAGAAAAAAGGAGTTGAAGAGAGATGCTGATTACATGAACAGAGTTGAGTTAATCCAGGATTTTGAGTTTAGTGAAGCTTCCAACAAGATCAAAGTGTCCCCAGATGGTCAGTTTGCCATGGCAACCGGAACCTACAAGCCGCAAATACATGTGTATGATTTTTCAAATTTGTCGTTGAAGTTCGACAGGCACACGGATAGTGAAAACGTGGATTTCCATATCATCTCCAATGACTGGACGAAATCTATCCACTTGCAGAACGACCGGACCATTGAGTTCCACACCAAAGGAGGAATCCACTACAAATCACGCATACCCAAGTTTGGCCGCAGCTTGGCCTACAACTACTCGAACTGCGATGCTCTTATCGGAGCGTCAGGAAACGAGCTCTACAGACTAAATTTGGACCAAGGCCGCTACCTCAGCCCTTTTGTTTTAGACACCGAATTAGGTGTGAACTCCGTGGACATCAACTCCGTCCATGGTTTAATGACTGCAGGTCTCGAAGACGGAACAGTGGAATTTTGGGACCCCAGAAGTCGGCAGAGAGTGGCCAAGCTCTTTGTGAGTGATACATTGGGAGAAGCCACGCAAGTCACAGCAACGGCTTTCCGTAACGATGGCTTAAATTTTGCATGTGGAACGTCGTCAGGAAAAACCCTTCTATATGATTTGAGAGCAGCCACGCCCACCATCGTCAAGGATCAAGGGTACGGTTTCGAAATCAAGAAAATTCTTTGGATAGACGAGAACAAGAGCGACTCCAACAAAATCATGACGTCAGACAAGAGAATAGCCAAGGTGTGGGGCAGACTCGACGGCAAGCCGTTCACGTCTATGGAGCCAAGTGTGGATATCAACGATGTGGCATACGTGAAAGAGAGTGGCATGTTTTTCCTCGCCAACGAAGGAATGCCCATGCACGCGTTCTACATTCCCAACCTCGGGCCTGCACCGCGCTGGTGTTCGTTCTTGGATAACATCACGGAAGAGTTGGAGGAAAAGCCATCGGACTCTGTGTATGCCAACTTTCGGTTCATCACGCGGGACGACGTGACCAAGTTAAACTTGAGTCACTTGATTGGTACCAAGGTGTTGCGATCCTACATGCATGGATACTTTATCAACTCCGACTTATACGACAAGGTCAACTTGATTGCTAATCCTAATTCATACAGAGACCAGAGGGAGCGTGAGATTAGAAAGAAAATCGAGAAAGAGAGAGAGTCGAGAATCCGCAGCACGGGCACTGTCACCAACACCAAGATCAAGGTCAACAAAGACTTGGCGAAGAAGTTGGCCGGTTCAACCAAAGAGGATCTCACCAAGGACGAGCGTTTTGCGGAAATGTTTGAGAACCCAGATTTTGCTATCAATGAAGAGTCTCTTGACTACCAGCAGCTTAATCCAAATAGACGTAGCAAGGACATCAGTGCTACGGATAATGTGGGTGACAAGCATCGTGGTTTGACAGCCGCGGAGGAGTCAGACGAGGAGAGGTTGAATGGGGACCAAGACTCGTCGGAGTCAGACTCATCAGATTCCGAAGAAGAGGCCAAGAAGCAGGAAGAGATGGCCAAGAAGGAGGCAGAGATGACCAAGAAGCAAGCGGAGAAGGTTCAGAAACAATTGGCGCGGTTGAGGGAAAAGAAAAAGGAGCAGCAAGAGAGCGACCGGTTCATGAACGAGTTCAGTGCAGTCAAGGAAAATGAAACAAACATCAGGCAAGAAGAGAGTTTGGGCAGCCAAGTCAATAGACTCAACAAAGTGAGCAAGGCGCAAGCCGAGAAACGGCAGAGCACCCGAGCCAGAAGTCATGGCAAGGGAGAGATGGAGCTTACGTTTAGGCCAAAGAGTGGAAAGAAGGTGAAATTCAGAAGTGACGGAGACGACGATGAAACCATGAAGGGAAGAAGTAAGCAAAGATTCTCAGGGCGCAGAACCGCTTCAAAGAACCAGTTCCGGGGAATGTAATATATTCATATCCTTGACTGTGCACACAGTCACACCAGCTTCACGATACTTTGCTTCAGTCTCTAGATCATCCAGACCATTGATAGATTTGCAGAGGTCCTTCAACACATAGGTTTTGAAACCCAAGCTCGCACAGTCCACAGCAGAATTCAATACGCAATAATCATATGCTAGGCCAACAAACACCACATCAGAAACATCATTGTCGCGTAAAAAGTGCTCCAAATCAGTCTTGTGTAAGCCCCAAATATCACTAAATGTCAGATAATACTCTCTATCTTGTAAAAAGCCTTTTTGGATGTATTTTGTGGGTGCCTGCACATAAATCATGGCCTCCATCACCAGTGCTTCCATCTGCGCTCCCAGTGTATTCTGGACACAATGATTAGGCCAAATTTTTAAAGTTTTAGTTATGACAGAACCTGAAGAATCCCTCAAATTTTCCGGATGTTTGAAGGACTTTTCCGAAAATGGACTCAAGTTATGATGACAAGCGAACAGAACATGATTAATAGGGTGCCAGTCCATGGAAGCTGCCACACAAGCCCATTGTTTTTGGAGGATGATTTCCGTGATGCCTGGGATTATATCACGACCATTTGGAACTGCGAGAGAACCATAAGGGGGTAAAAAGTCCTCTTGCACATCTACGATAACGAGACCAGTTTTCATGAAGAGGAATGCGCGCTGATTTTCATACTTCCACTTCATCACTTCCACTTCATCACTTCATCCACGCCACACGCATTGAATTAGTCCGACAACACCACCACTCTTTTTTATAGTGCAATGACTTTTTTGTCAATTTCTTGACATGCTGTTAATACAAGTAGCCATGTACCATTGGGGACACATTTTCAAGTGGCCAGATGAAGTGTAGTATTTATTTCCAAGGCATGAAGATACATGATTGGGGTGAGAGGTGAGGGAAGTGAGAGTAGTTAGTCACATCACTAGACTATGTAAGTTCCAGTATTACTGGAATCAGCGCGCATTCCATTGGCCATATCATGTTGGAAATATGACCTGTTTGAACCTGGGTGTGAGGTACACATGAGGGATGTGTCAATTATTATTATTATTATTTTATTATTCTTAAATTCTTTATGATTGTTTAGTTCTTCCAAAACTCTTTTATTCGTGGGTGGTTCCTCAGAATGAGGAATCCTTGAGTCTTTTATAGAAAATTGGGCATGTGTGTTAACCATGTTGCCACGTCCTAAGTCCGGTGGTAGTAGGGAACTCGATAGCCGTTGTACTTCTACTTGTTAGGGTCAAGGACAAATCCGGTAAGAGTAGGGAGTGGATGGATTGCTTTTCCACTTGTTTGGCAATCCACGTCTGATTGCACATTGTAGGTGATTTTTACTCCCATGGGTAGTGTGATACCATTATTATTTTATTATTTTATTATTTAGTAGTGATGAGGAGTGGTGAGGATGAGTCCTGATACCTCACTGAAGTAATAGCTCCGCTAGGGTACGGTCACCTTAGGATTAAATCTCTTTCATAGAACTCCTTAGAGGAGATCCCCTTAGAGAGTTCAGTGAGATACATTTCTGTAACGTAATGTATTCAATATCTAGTCTGTAGGTAGAATAAAGGATAATATTTTATATGATTCTTCTCGCATATATAGGAAGAGGTCGTGCAAGTTCAATAAATAGAGCACAAGTGTAAAACAGGGTAATGCGGTTTGGGACACCAGTCCCAGGGCATCCCTAATGCAATAGAACCTTAAGTGCAGGGCACTTAGCTATATATACTGCATATGCGCCTCATATCACAACACGTCAACCTTAATTAAATCTCCAGTTTACAGATACTCATTTTAGTGCGTGTGCGCGGTAACTGGCCAAGAGCAAAGTGTGTATAGATACTGCGAATGTATAAAATGCGAATGTATAAATGCGAATGTATAAATGCGAATGTATAAATGCGAATGTATAAATGCGAATGTATAAATGCGAATGTATAAATACGAATGGGGATGAGTGCGAGCACTAGTCAATGTAGTGAGAACTCAGGAACTACTACTACAACACCTACTATCACCCCAGGTTCACTACCGAAACATTGTTACCACTTTAACCTCTAAAACACAAGTTTGAATCTTCACACCAAAAAGGTAACTGCAAGTTGTACTACAAGGTTAATACACGAACATTGACACGAGTGCCATATGTTCCAAAGCACATTAGTGTAGATGAAACAAGAGGTTTGTGCATATGAATTTGCCCACAGTCGTTTACGAAACGCGGATATTGGAAGTTGAAGGGTGAGCACATTCTAGGGATGTACGGGAGTGCGTAAACGGGAGTGCCTAAACACCAAGCTTGAGTCTGTAATGTTGTCTCCATTGTGAATGACCACTCTTTTTTATCTGTTTAGTAGCTGAAGTATTACTTTTGGAATAATGGATCTATGGAGTGTTATGGCTATGAAACCTTGCGCTGTCTTATGACAAGTGTTACCATAAATCTACCTTTATTTATTACGTCCTTCCTTGTCTTAGCTGGAACTATCAATTCCGGCTTAACGAAGTGGCACTATTTTTATGTTTCCAGTGGTTCAAACATACCTCATAGATATACCTTAATTAACAGTTCTTAGAAGACACAGACATTGAATATATTATGACAGAACTAAACCGAATCTCCTCACTTGTTACATTTGTTAAAGTTGAGACAACCGTTCCAGTTAATGAGAAGCTTTGATGAAACATATCATAGTACTAGATACATGTACACCCAAACACCCTGATGCCAATTGATAGGTGAAGCAATTAAAACCAGGAAAGCCTCTCAATCATGCCGATAAACTCATATAAAGTACTAGTTACTACTAGTCAATAATGCTTCAGAACTATTGGGAAAGTAACTTCCAAAAAGAAACAGTTCCTACTTGCCGAAAAAACTCGCAAGACAAGTCTCGAGTTAAAAACTGTCACTAGGGAAGAGCTAAGTTAGCTGCGGGGGGATGTACAGGTTTATCTGAGTTGAATCTGGCCTTAATGTGGAAGATGAGAAGGGTGATTTAGAGATGTAGTCAGAGATTCCCCTATTAACGGATTTTTCCAAAAGTAAACATTTCGTAATTGAGAATAATAATGTGCTGACCTCCACTCCAATATAAAGGAACTGTAAAGTCTCCAGTTAAAGACTTTCTAAGAGTACTTGTCACTAAGAAAAGATACTAATACTAATTGGAAGTCAAGATGACCTACGATGAAACGGCAATTCAGCTATTCCCTAGTCTCCTCACACTATATTTGTTGTTTATAGTTTTTCTCAGTTTTTTCATGTTCGCACATGGTGCGTATGCTTCAGTTGAAATACAAGACAACTTGTGCGAAATATTAGCCAGATAGTCCTTACACCATAATAGATACACCCATGAGATTGACTTTGATTGAAAGCTTCACTTTGTATTTATAAGATAGAGTGATAATTACTACTCTACTACTACAGTCAGATCCATGGATCACCGATGTGCGATCAGACGTGGAATTGCCATAGGCCCTGACTATAGCAACCGAATTTAGAGAAAGCTTTACTAAGAGTCTTTAATTTATATTTATTAGCCACATAATGCTCTTAAATATTATATAATAAGTCATAATTTAGGTCTGGTCTATTAGTTGCAAAAGAATAATAGTTAAGAATACCATTAATTTTTGCATTATATTTTATTATATTATATGCCCCGCCTACGGCGGGGATATTATATCATCTCAAAATATAATAGTGAGGATGATTAAATAGATTTGTTCTTCCTTTAGGAAATATTTGATTTAGTCTATTTCTTTTTAATAAACCTATTTTAATAAACTTATCTATAATATCAGATATTGGTGCTTTAATTAAAGTTATTAAATGGGCTTTCTTTAAGGTATTTAACCTTTATTGAAAACAACATAATCTTTAGTTATTAAATTACAAAGAAGAGCGGATTTAAAATGTTTATTCATAGGGGTTGGATTATAAGAGTTTTATCTTTATTAAGATCCAGACCACATTTATATTTAATAAATTTAGAGATACGACAAGATATTTTCCTTAATTTCAACACATTCTTTATAAGATGAAGTAGTCATAATTATAAAGTCGTCCGCATAACGTACATATAATAATACACGAAAATTTGGATCGAGTTATTTTTATCATTTTTACTAAACTAAACATTGTGTAGCTAATTTATGTAGTCCACAAGTTATAGCCTCTTTATGTACATCTTGTAAATTAATATATTCTCTATTATGTCTTCTTATTTTACCTTTATGAAACTTAATATTATACTCTTCCATATACTTATCAAATATACCTAAAACTATATTAGAAATAACAGGGCTACAAATAACACCTTGAGGAACTCCAAAGTTATATACCCACCATTGGTGGTATTGTTATCTTTAACAGGATAAAATATAATTTTATTAATTATACCTCTCATATTAGGACAACCTATAGTTTTTCTAATTTCTTTTTGTATAATATTATGTGGAATACTATCAAAACATTTAGTAATATCTCCCTGAATAACTCAACAGTAACCAGCACCTTGAAGTCTTCAATATCTATTCAGCCATTTCCTACTCTCACCGCAATTGTCTTGGCCGGATTTAGGACGTAACAAGGCGGAATGCACATGCCAAAAGTCTATATAAGCCACTGATCCCATAATGGGAACCCATCAACGAATAAACAGAGTTCAAAATAAAAGAATCTAAGAAGTACTGTCCTACTACTACTAGTACTATTATAATTTTTATTTAGGAGTGTAGTGAGTGTAGTGAGTGTAGTGAGTGTAGTGAGTGTAGTGAGTGTAGTGAGTGTAGTGAGTGTAGTGAGTGTAGTGAGTGTAGTGAGTGTAGTGAGTGTAGTGAGTGTAGTGAGTGTAGTGAGTGTAGTGAGTGTAGTGAGTGTAGTGAGTGTAGTGAGTGTAGTGAGTGTAGTGAGTGTAGTGAGTGTAGTGAGTGTAGTGAGTGTAGTGAGTGTAGTGAGTGTAGTGAGTGTAGTGAGTGTAGTGAGTGTAGTGAGTGTAGTGAGTGTAGTGAGTGTAGTGAGTGTAGTGAGTGTAGTGAGTGTAGTGAGTGTAGTGAGTGTAGTGAGTGTAGTGAGTGTAGTGAGTGTAGTGAGTGTAGTGAGTGTAGTGAGTGTAGTGAGTGTAGTGAGTGTAGTGAGTGTAGTGAGTGTAGTGAGTGTAGTGAGTGTAGTGAGTGTAGTGAGTGTAGTGAGTGTAGTGAGTGTAGTGAGTGTAGTGAGTGTAGTGAGTGTAGTGAGTGTAGTGAGTGTAGTGAGTGTAGTGAGTGTAGTGAGTGTAGTGAGTGTAGTGAGTGTAGTGAGTGTAGTGAGTGTAGTGAGTGTAGTGAGTGTAGTGAGTGTAGTGAGTGTAGTGAGTGTAGTGAGTGTAGTGAGTGTAGTGAGTGTAGTGAGTGTAGTGAGTGTAGTGAGTGTAGTGAGTGTAGTGAGTGTAGTGAGTGTAGTGAGTGTAGTGAGTGTAGTGAGTGTAGTGAGTGTAGTGAGTGTAGTGAGTGTAGTGAGTGTAGTGAGTGACAGTGCGTACTACTTCATCAAAACTCCCCATTCAAAATCCCCATTTTACAGATAACTTTATAGTGCGTGTGCGCGGTGTAAATGGTAAAAAGGAAAGTGCGTGTACAAGACTGAGAATGGGATGAGAATGGGATGACTTCGAATGGTTGACTTGGCGAGCGCTCTAGTGAAACCCCAAGGGTAATCGCGAGCGACTGACTGGAACTGACTAGTGAATGAATGTATTAGTAGTCTGAAGAAGAACTAGTACTCTAGTACTCTAGTACTTTACTACTACTCTACTCTACTACTCTAGTACTCTAGTACTTTACTACTACTCTACTCTACTACTCTAGTACTCTAGTACTTTACTACTACTCTACTCTACTACTCTAGTACTCTAGTACTTTACTACTACTCTACTCTACTACTCTAGTACTCTAGTACTTTACTACTACTCTACTCTACTACTCTAGTACTCTAGTACTTTACTACTACTCTACTCTACTACTCTAGTACTCTAGTACTTTACTACTACTCTACTCTACTACTCTACTACTCTACTAGTACTACTGGTACTCTACTAGTACTACTACTACTCTACTCTACTACTCTACTACTCTACTAGTACTACTAGTACTCTACTAGTACTACTGCTACTACTACTCTACTACTATTACTACTACTACTCTACTACTCTACTACTACTCTACTCTACTACTACTCTACTCTACTACTCTACTACTACTACTACTACTACTCTACTACTCTACTACTACTACTCTACTCTACTACTCTACTACTACTCTACTCACATACATTAGTTAGGAGGTACCGTTTATAAAGTCTGCTACATATCATATTTCTTCTCATCACTGAATGATTCCTTCATCATTATGAATTGGCTGTTTTCAAAAAATCTAATACACATTTTAATCATAGCAGAATGGTCAAATATCTATTATAAAATATAATAAATTATAACAAATTGTCTAATTCTCGTCTTGCTTCCAGCTACCCAGAAACATATGATGTACATAGGCTAATTCATCTTCTGTAGTACCTGCACCCATTTGGCCAACATTAGGCGAAAATGACGTGATTGGTAATATCAACACATCCTCAATAGCTATAGGCACTCGCATGCCCGTAAAAAATTCCCAGTCAATAACTTGTCTAAGTTCTCCAGTCTCTTCTGTCTGCACTATCCGGTTCATATATTCAAACACCTCATCAGTAAAAATACCAGGCCCTGTCCAATCCATAATGTCTCCTCCTTCATCCTTGCCTAATACCTCTTTCAATTGTCCCTTCTTCTTACGGTCCAACGTAACACTGGAGATCTTGGCTATCAATTCAAGAAGCATGGGATGTCCCTTTTTGGCCATAATGGTCCATTGGCAGAACTGGATGCGCCGTGAATACCAATCGTTCCAGTCGGGTCTATCCGGATCCGCCTCAATACCAACCACAAGTCCTGCTATATTGGGTTTCCCCCAAATCGTAGCATTATGTGTGACCCACGTGTCTATAGGCTTGAGACCCTGAGTATCGATATCTGAATACACTCCGCCTTTGGCAAAGAGAATGAGGTAACGGAAGAAGTCGGCCTTGAGAATACTCTTGGGCATGGCATTCCATGCTTCCCTAACTGCTTCCACTTTTTCATAGAGTGTGTTGATCATTATATCACACTGGTCGTCGCTAATCAAGTAGTGTCTATAATCGGAGTTGCCCTGGTCCCATTGCTTGTACATATTCTTATAAGCATGAGGAAACGTTTCGTGATCTAACCCCACCTTCCAGGTCTGCCAGATGTTCTTCTGGAAGCCCTTTTGGGGTTCATAGGGGAATGCTGAGCTGAGCTGCTTATGTAACGATGACACGAGCGGTGGCGTCGACACCTGGTTGGTCTGGAAGTTGAGACCTTTCTCCTTATAGTCTTTGTTAGCAAGAAGCTGACGCTTTAGTAGCATCTCCTTGCTTACTAAGTCTATAGACTTGATATTGGGGAACCTGAGAGTACGGTAAAACAAGTATATCAACACCACACAAGCTAAGGCCAAAGCCCTAGTTTTACGGACTGGGGGCATGAGAAGAGTTTGTTAATGAGCAGGGATGCAGGGGCTATTGATACGCACTCACTCGGGTTTTCCACCACTACGCCCTCCCTACACCCTACACTTTACCGGTTACCCTTACACTCTATCGCAAAGTTGCTTCTGTTAAATAATACACCCTTATAGAACACCAAATGTCTAAATCAAATATAAGCCATGATTTTAAACCCAAAAAAGAATGAAAAAGATAAAACATTCAATGAAATCTATAATAATAGAACGATATCTTTCGACATTCCAATTCCTTTCCCTTCTTTTTTTTTTTTTTTTCTTCATTTTCTTTGTATTTTCCCTCACCTTTGGTGTCAGAAAAATAGTAATATTCAAATGAATCCACCCTAAAATGGTCCATTACCGGATGGACAATAAAAAAACCAAGACAAAAAAGAAATGATAATATGCAATAAATACAAGGGCTCGAACTTCGTATCATGCATCTCCTCGAATAATTCAGACATCCAAAGCAACAAGCTTAAATTAAAGGATTCCAAAACACCTTTTCTCTAACCCTGTTGTAAAAACAATAAAATGGATCATTGTAACAAAAAGCAATCCAAAATCAAACTTTCCGTGGCTTTGCTTTACCACCATGAAGTGCTGTGGGATTGGTTCCCGTAGTTGGAGGAGTATCCTCCATTTCTGGTGTTTCCGCTGTCGGATCCCCAATTGTTGCTGGAGCTGGATCCCCACGAGCTGGCTGAAGATCCACCGTATCCACCTCTTCTGGCGTCTCTGATTCCTCCCATACGGCCTCCTCCTCCGCTCAAGACACCACGTCCGCGCCCGCCACCTACACCGCCGCGCCCGAACGAAGTCTCTTTGTTGATTTTCACCAAGAAGTCGGGAACTTCCTGGTTGGCTTCAGTCAAAAGAGCGATCATGTCTTTAGCAATATTCTTATTGTTTCTGTTGAAGAAAGATGTTGCGATACCAACATTACCTGCACGTCCTGTACGGCCAATTCTGTGCACATAGTCATCGATGTCGCTAGGCAAGTCGTAATTAATAACGTGTTGGACGTTTGGAATGTCCAAACCTCTAGCGGCAACGGCTGTTGCAACCAAGATTGGGGCTTGGCCGCTCTTGAAAGCTTGAAGCGCCTTCTCTCTCTCGTATTGTGTTCTGTTACCGTGGATGGCAGTAGCGGGGAATCCTTGGTCGTACAAGAAGTCGGCTAAGTAGTCGGCCATTCTCTTGGTCTCTGTGAAAACAATAATCAAAGAATTGTCTGCTGCACTCAACAAGTCCAAGATGACCGACCTCTTTTCGTCGTCTTCAACCAACAAAATCTTTTGAGTGATGTTGGAGGAAGTAGAGCCGACTCTACCAACCGACAAGAAGATGTACTCATTCAAGAAGTCTCTGGCCAAAATCTGGATGTTTTTGGGGAAAGTGGCCGAAAACATGAGCGTTTGTCTGTCCTGGACATCAGGCATGTCACACTCTTGCACAATGTGTCTGATTTGAGGCTCGAAACCCATATCCAACATTCTGTCAGCTTCGTCCAAAACCAAGTACTTAATGTTGCGCAAAGAGATACGTCCTCTTCCCAACAAGTCGGCCAAACGACCTGGAGCGGCCACCAACAAATCGCAACCTCTTTGCAAGGTTCTCATTTGCTGGCCAATGTCCACACCACCGTAAGCCACTGCAGGACGGACCCAGGACCTGTATGTGAATTTCTTGGCCTCGTCGAAGATTTGAGAAACTAACTCTCTGGTTGGGGCCATGATCAAAATGGTAGGGTACACACAGCCGTACGAAAAGCCAGATGACTCTGGAACTGGTGCTGGGCCAGTTATGTAGCACTCAGACAAGACTGGAAACAAAAAACCTCCTGTCTTTCCTGAACCAGTTTGTGCACAGGCCATCAAGTCTCTACCCTTAGTAACAATAGGAACAGAGAATTTCTGAACCGGCGTAGGCTTGACAAATCTCGATAACTCAATGTTCTCAACTAACAACGGGTCCAAAGGAGGCGAGGCGAAGGAAGTAATGGCCTCTGGCACGTCGTCACCGTTGGCCTCCACGGGGATATCGTCGTAGTTGTCAAAGTTAATACCGGAGGACTGGTGAGCAGGATCATCAGAAACACCAAACAACTCGGTCTCCATTTTTTCATTGCGTGGACCAGGTTGGTGTTTGCCATCAACCCAGCGGCCAACACCAGCACGGGGAGCGCCACCGTTGTTTGAGCCGCCTCTGGCGCCACCAAAACCGTTTGAACGGCGGTTACCACCGCCAAAACCGCCACCAAAACCGCCACCAAAGCCACGAGATTGGCCACCAAAATCGGAGGGTTCACGGCGAGGAGCAGAAGCGCCTCTGTTTCTAAGGTGGGGTGGGACAAACACAGCCTTTTGGGGCTTTGGGGTTCCGTTACCACCACTGTTCAACGAGAGGTTGTTCATTTGATTGGATAAATCGGTCATTTTCACTAAGGAAAGATGTGGGAAAATATGGAAGTTTTTCCTGGGAAAGAGTGAAAGTTATAGGCTGTATTTTAATGGATTTTCTTTTTTTTCCTCTCGTTTTTCGCCTTTATATGCAGACGGCCTTGCTTTTTTCGCGCCTTCTCATTACACACGTGATACTGGTCACGTTACTTATGCTCATGGCTGCACGAGCACGCGAGCACACGAGCACACGAGCATAGTAGCAGCATAGTAGCAGCATAGTAGCAGCACCAACACCAGCACCACCAGCACCACCACTACCACCTTCTCATTATCACAGTATATGTTTAGTCAAAATTAAATACTCCCTTATCCACACGGTCGTTGACATCGGAATTATTCACAGAGTCTTCGCTCAACATCACCATAGCATTAGGGTGTGCAAAACATGTTCTGTTATCAATGAAGGAACTGGACGGGGTGATGCTCTGCGAATCCGGAGCGGTGTAGAAGGGAATGGAACTGCGCACTTCGGAGCGATCGAACGGCGTGTCTTCATAAACCTCTTTAGGAACACTGTCGTTTTCTTCTTCGTCACTGTAGTCAATGTCATAGTCGTCTTCGGGTCCCAAGCCAGCCATGTCATTGTCGAGATCATCGATATTGTGATTCTTCTCAAAAGCAGATTTGTTGTGGCCGGTCAAGTACTGAGTAAATGGTTTCTGCTGCTCTCGAGCGTTCCAGTTCAAGTTGCGGCTGACGGAATCAATGTACTCGGTCTTACTAGAGCGAACCGTGGGGAATGGGAACGGACTTGCCTGCACAGTCACGTAGAAGCCCTTTTCAATTAAATGACGGGCCTTTCCATCAAAAGAAGCCCATGCCTTGGCACGACTGGAAGACGGTACCTTCACCTTTAATGTCATGCCATCGGGCAAGAGAATGGGCCGGAACGATAGAGTATGTGGACAAATAGGGGTCACACTGATGGCATTCACTTGTGGATGCACCAAGGAGCCGCCTGCAGAGAGAGAGTAAGCTGTGGAGCCTGTGGGCGTAGCAATAATCAAGCCATCAGCTTGAGCCACAGTTAGTAGCGACCCGTCGCCGTACAACTCCAAATTGGTGACATAGGGACTAGGCCCTCTATCCACAACCAACTCATTCAACACTTGCTGCTCGCGTAAAAGCTTATGATCCGAATTGTATACACGGCAAGTGAAACGCATACGCATATAGGCCCTCACTCCGGAGTCAAGCACCGAAGTGAGGCGCTTTCGGAACTGGTCAAAGCGAAAGTTAGTCAAAAAGCCAAGCGACCCAAGCGCAAATGACATGACAGGTGGTACAATTCTCTGGAACAAGTTCAGCAAGTGCAATACTGTACCGTCACCCCCAAGCGTGATACATAAGTCAAACATCTCGGGATTCAGACGAATCATGGCTTTAGTCCAGAATTTAAGAAGCCTATTGGCTTTTGGGTAAGTCTGAGTGATTTTAGGAACATCGAAGCGGCTCAGTACACGTAATTTATAATCGACAAAGACCAAGATATCATCCAGACGATCGAGCAAAAACTCCACCACCTCACGCGTTAAGTATACGAGAGAATTATCTCTCGCCTTGGTAACAATCATAACAGCTTTAGCATGAAGCTGGATATTGGCCTTACCCAAGTTTTTAGTAAGCATACGGACTCCATTAGCGGTCTGAGCTAATTCTGTATGCGATTTGACCTGTTTGAATTCATCTTTATTGAGTTGTTTCAACATATTAGTTGGAACAGGACTGGCTTCTTTCTGCTTATTATTATCCTTAACTTTGGCCATATCTTTATGTTTAACTGTAGACTTGTTTTTGGGAACAGGACTACTAGGATTGACCATTATTTCTGGGATTCTTTGGGGGTTTGACATTGTTTATATATGTATCCTCCTGGAATCACCTTAGCAATGGATTTTAAGCACTTGAGTGCAATGTCAATGTTTGCTGAACTGAATCAATTTGGTAATGGTGTAACAAGGCTGTGAGCTCGGCAACTGGGAACTTTTTGATTTGTTGCGCACGTGATGGTCAATTTTAATAAGATGGATATATAATGTAGTGAGTATACAAGATTCCCCTCTTTGAAAATCATACCTAATAAGGAAAATATTTAAAGGAATGTAAATAATTGAAAGTGTATATTATAGTAGTGTAAGGCTAAGGAAGGAAGGTGGGGTATTTGAGGTCGTGCGCTGACCATTTTCGCTATAGTGCATTTTTTGTATCTCAGGGCCACAATTTTCTTTCTAGCCATGCTTCTGTCTGACGGAGAATCTGGGTCCTTATACTGAACGGATTAACCTTAAGTGCTTTTTCCTAATTGACATTTTCATGAATAATGTGCTCCTAAGTATAAAGGGGTTATTTATAAGCATTAATCAGACATGAAGATGGATCGGTTTATAGTGAGTGCTGACTACTGACTACTGACTGCTGACTGCTGACTGCTGACTACTCACTACTTACTACTCACTACTTACTACTCACTACTTACTACTCATTGACTACTATACAGCCTATGCTGACTGACTATGCTGGGTTTACTATACTGACTATTCTGACCACTACTCTAAGTACATTGACTACTACTACTACTACAACATTGTTTTCAAATTAATAGCTATTGCAGAATATCAGCCGTGATTTACTAATTAATCCAAAAGCTCAGGTATCCACTAATTTATTTATTATCGGTTCATGATAGTATATCTTGATACAAGGTGTACGGGATTGGTGTACGGGTTTTTGCAGACTCTCCCAATTCACTACTTTTAGCCCTTTTATTACTTACATGTGATTCACAAAGTGTTTGGAAATGTTTGGTAGCTATTGAGTGCTGTTTGGACTTGTTGGACTTGCACCTCTGACTGACCTACTCCTTCCTATTTGGGAAGGTACTGCAGAAAACCCGCTCTTATATTTCGCCCGGCCCCATACCTACTATTCTTTCTATAAGATAACTTATCTGACAGATTATTTACTAGAGCTGCACCTGTGTTGATTTAAGCCTCGGTCGAATATATGGACTGGCGAAACGCCATCCCTTGGCTTGGATACAAATTGTCATGTTGCAACTGCCATGTGATTGACTAATTATTGCATATCTGTGAAGTATCCATATGGGGAAGATAATAGGTATATTATAGTTATAGTAGTGTATATTGTTGTGGTAATTTGATCCCAAATTAGCTGTATAGTTAGTAGTTAGTAGTTAGTAGTTAGTAGTTAGTAGTCATAGTCAGTACAGCGTTTTTCAAAATGATTCAAACCAGTGCGACAAAATGGTCAAACCAGTGCGACAAAATGGTCAAACCAGTGCGACATAATGTTTCCACACTAGCAAAATGTTTCAAACCAATAATTCAAAATGTTTCGTCCCTTCTCTCAGTCTTTCAAACCAAATGGCGTAATGTTTCACACCAACTTGCATTAGAATTCAATATTCTGAAATCTTATTTTTCGTATTATCTTACGAAAATAGTTTGAAGAATTTCGATGACACCATTTGGTTTGAAAGGGGTACGAACATTTTGTCGCGCTAGTTTGAATCATTTTGGAAAACAGTGTATAGCGGTATAGTAGGCAAAGTAGTCAGTAGTCAGTAGTCAGTAGTCAGTAGTCAGTAGTCAGTAGTCAGTAGTCAGTAGTCAGTAGTTAGTAGTTAGTAGTCAATAAAGTAGTAATATATTAATCATTCATTCTTAGTGTTAACTTGGTGGAGTAATTATTTGATCATTTTTGCGGATTCAAATAAGTGGGAATAGGGTTTATATAGACTTTTGTGCGGTGCAGGGATGCGGTGTGCCGGGTGCGAGTGTCTTGTGCGAGTGTCTTGTGCGGACCAATGGAGACTGCACGAAAACATTTATTGAAAGTTTATCAGGTTTAGATTGAGACACGTCAAGTCAGTAGTGTTGGAAATATGGCCTGTATGAACCTGGGAGTGTATGTAACTGTCAAGCTATCTGCAGTACGAGGGACCGAGCTCTTAGCTTAGATAAGATAAGACATTGAATATATCAGACAGAACTACACCTCTTCTCCTCACTTGTTGTCCAATGAGACTTTATGAGAAAGTACTCTAAACAAATATAATAACTATAAATAATGTAATCTCTAAACGTAAGGTATAATTAGTTTGTGGTGTTGGAAAGTCTGCATTTCCATCCGCTTTCCTTGCCGTTCAATAAAGGTAAAGATGCTCCAAGACACCAACCCAACTCATTGTTTGCAATGGTCTTTGCAGTCTTCAACTCCCTGTTCAAAGGAATATTGTAGCCAGTGTGAAGCATGGCAGTAATAAAAGACAAATCAAGACACCAGTTAGGCTCCTCCTCCAATTCTTTGACAGAGTCTCCTAAAAGTACATTCTTCCAGAATGTCAGGCCTGAACACACGGTCTTGGTCAAATCCTTCAATTCTTCCACGGTGAATGAAGATGGGAAGCCCAAGGGGTTTGTTCTGTCGTAGAAATAAGAGAACACGTACATGTCAGAGTTTTGATGGAACGCTTTCTGCAACGATGGTTGATACACTCCGTTGAATGAACACGACTTGCTGATACACTCGGTATCCATGTTTAATACCTTTTCTGCAAGTTGTCTGCACTGAGCACCTGAGGCCTCTGCGGGACCTTTAAAGTTGACCACATAAAACTCCAGGTCGCCGGCCTCCACAATCACATTGTTTATTTCAGCACCGGCAGCCAAACATGGGTTGAGGAAAGTTGCCGAAGCAGAAGCATCCTTGGTAGAAGCCTTGGACGAGTGCTTTTCCAAAGACAACTTGTCATCGGAACTCTTGATGACCAATGCATTGATCTTGTTTCTGCCTTGCATTAAACCATAGCCCAAGTGACTGTACTGGTACAATACAAAGTCACGGTCACCAAACGAGAACTTGTACTTATGGTCACCGTCAATCATCTCACCAGAGTTGGGGATTTCAGGTTCAAAGACAATTTGCGTGGAACCTCCACCCAAGTCAAACACAGCGGCGGTTGGCGTCTTATCTTTGGAACCAATGTTACCCAAAAGGTAGTTGGCAGTGATCCATGCATAAACACCCTCATCTTTTCCTTCCATAATAGACACTCCATCTCCTTCCACCACGGCAAAAGGATAATCAGCTTCCAAGTGACGGCGCACCTCGTTCAAAATAGCCATGGATTTCTCAGATCCAAGCAATCTCAAACCAGCAGTTGCCTTCACAGCCACAGGTGTACAAGGTTGCTTTTCCTTGGGCACAAACGAAACAGCAAAGTCCAACAATGGGTCCAAAGAAGCTGCAGCACCTTTTGTATCGGTATCAAAAGACGATAAACCAGGGTTTAACATTTTGAATTCCTCCTTCAACAAAGCTGGAGGAGAGACACATGTATCAAACAGATAGACATGAACACGAGAACCTGTAGAACCAGCATCAATCATGACGACATAATCTGTATTAGAGCAGACTTTAGCAGCAGGGAGACTAGGCTTAGGCTTCTCAGGCAGACTAACGTCACTCTCTTCTTTATCAGCAGAAACTTCATTTTGTTTTTCCTGCAGTATATTATCCACAGAGTTTCCTTTAGCAGGGTTGAAAGGAGCATTGAAACCACCATCTTTTATAGCATGTTCACTTGACACAGGCACCTTGACTCTAGTCGTAGATGGGGTGGAGAAGGTTTTGACAGAAAAGGAAAAGTAGCATATAATGCCAAAGAGAGCAAGTGCAGCTACTATCAAACGGATATTTCTGGTGTTCAACATGGTAGGATGATGGTGGAAAAGAAGAGAGAAAACGGCTAAGATGAAGGGCGAGCGCGCCTGGAGCTCGTGACATATACTAACACTTTACGCAACAGGGTCTTAACAAAAACTCGTCAAAGCATCATGACAATCACCTGATGTACAGTGATGAGAGCCAAAAGTTTCCTGTCAAATTGTAAATCAGTTATATATATCATATGGAGTGCCTTTAGTGAATGGTAGTCCAACATTTCTAACAGAATTACTAGTCAACTGGATCAATCTGAAACCACAAATGGTATCTACAAGAGATATACAAGAGAGCACTATCTACAAGAGATATACAAGAGAGCACTATCTACAAGAGATATACAAGAGAGCACGATCTTATCTACAAGACTCCACCATCTTTGGACTGACCCCCATGATTAATTTACGGTATCCCTGGAGGTACCGAGGTTTGACGAAGAATTGACAGTCTCTTCTATTCATGCTGATATGATTTTCCACAAAAAAGCTTAGTTTTGGAGGTATGTAATAAAAACATTGATAATTCCAATATGAAATCTATTGGATTTTACAAGCCAAATCTCTATTATGGTGTTTTACTGTACATTACAACTAAAAACTAGTGGAATTGTAGTATCACTCAGTAGTATCACTCAGAGTAGTAGTGCAGTAGTAGCTCTTGTACTTCTTCAGAATGTACTACTAGTAGTATTAGTAGGAGTAGTGATAGTAGTTCTTCTTGTAGTTGTAGTTGTTCTTCTTCTCTATAATAGTGTAGTAGTAATTCATGTAGTTTTTTCTTGCACTTCTTCAGAGTAGTAGTAGTTCCTATTCTTTTATTCTACTTCAAAGTAGCATCTTGTTCCTCTTCTACTTCTTAGTAGAAGTACCACTATTTCTATGACTATCTCTAGTAGTATTAATATCTCTCTCTATCACTAGCAGTTCACTATGACTAGTAGTATCTCTAGTAGTAGTAGTTCTTCCTCTACTTAGTAGTGTAGTAGTTCTTCAGAGTAGTATAATTCTTTAGTTATAGCTCTTCTTGATTATCATTCATACATGACTGTACATTTTGACTAGTCGGTATTCTAGCGTACCCCCATGGTCAGTCGCGATTCCCTTTGTGTGTTTTCTAGAGCGCTGCTGTCATTCGCAGTCTCAGTCTCCCACAGAGTCTCCCACAGTCTCGGTAGTTTACACGCACTCTTGGCCAGTTACGCGCCCACACTAAATGTGTATTTGAAAATGGTGATTTATTGAAGTTGGAGTATGCACTGACTCACACACTACTCACACTACTCACACACTACAGTACTAAATACTAATAATAATATAATAATAATAGTAGAGTAGTAGTTCTACTTGTTCTTCTTGCTCTTGTACTTGTTCAGAGTAGTAGTAGTAGTAGTAGTAGTAGTAGTAGAGTAGTAGTAGTAGTAGTAGTAGTAGTAGTAGTAGTAGAGTAGTAGTAGAGTAGTAGTAGAGTAGTAGTAGTAGTAGTAGTAGTAGTAGTAGTAGTAGTAGCAGTAGTAGTAGTAGTAGTAGCAGTAGTACTAGTAGTAATAGTAGTAGTACTAGTAGTAGTAGAGTAGTAGTAGTAGTAGTAGTAGTAGTAATATTAGTAGTACTAGTAGAGTACTAGTAGTACTAGTAGTAGTAGTAGTAGTAGTAGTAGTAATATTAGTAGTACTAGTAGAGTACTAGTAGTACTAGTAGTAGTAGTACTAATAGTTTCTTTCCTGTAGTTCGTCTTCTTCGTCTTGTTCTTCAAAGTAGTATGGTAGTAGTAATTCTTCTAGTTTTTCTTACTACTTCTTCTAGTAGTTCAGTCTTCACTTCACCTTCTCGTACTACTTCACACCAGTAGTAGAGACTTCAGCTTATTCATATTCAGACATAGTCAATAGTATTTTGTCAGCCTTCGGTCGCAACTTGACCTGGGTCTTACTGGAACGCTCACACCATTCGCAGTATCCGCAGTATCAGATAAACGCGCACTCTTGGTCAGTTACCGCGCACACGCACTAAAATGAGGATCTGTAAAATGGTGATTTATTGGGAGTTTTGAGAGGGAGTAGTAGCACTCACTCACTACACTACTAAATAATATATATTCTTGGGTACTACCCATGGGACTAAAATTCACCTACAATGTGCCATCGGACGTGGAATTGCCATAGACCCTGAAGGCATAGGAGAAATGATGCTTTCCCCTATCTTTGGAGATACCATACCTCCGAGGATCCGTCGAGCCGAAGGCATTTATGGGGCACCGCGCGCCTTATCTACCTATTAAATTGCTCAAGGACGTTTCCGATAACGGGCATCCAATTTCCCAATAGAGATAAGGACGCCGGTCATTTCCCGCTTTTCTATATAAGACTCAAGGATTCCTCTTTCTGAGAATCATCACGAATAAACAGAGTTTTGGAAGTACTAGAATCTAACAATATAATATTGTCATCCCATGGATCACCCATGGCAATTATAGATAATGTCTAACGTTAGTCTCACTAGTGGAGAGCTAAAGCCCTCGTCTCATGCCATCGGACAAATACCTCCGATGTACGCTGTGCTGAGGGTGCGCTAAACGCAATGTTTCATCCTGTGCTTTTCGAAGACGGTGGTTCCTATATAAATCCAAGGATCGCATATCATGCATCAACGAATAACTGAGTTTTAAAAGTACTGAAGAATTAAAAGAATCTAACAATAATATATTTTCAGTAGTTCAAGTTCTTCTTCTAGTAGTAGTATGAGTGAGTGGTATGAGTGAGTAGTATGAGTGAGTAGTATCACTGACTAGTATCACTGACTAGTATCACTGACTAGTATCACTGACTAGTATCACTGACTAGTATCACTGACTAGTAGTAGTAGAGTAGTAGAGTAGTAGTAGTTCTTGTTCCTTAGTACTGAGGTAGTAGAAGTTCCTCAGTATATAATCCCATGAGACTATCCTACTAGTACTACTCTCTAATACAATTAGTACTTCTTTCTTGTTCTAGTTGAGCTCCAAGTAAATTCTTGATTCATCGTATTATATCGTACCATCGTCACTCGCTTGCCGCGAATAGCTTGGCTTGGCCTGGAGTCTTCTTCTAGAGCTCGCACTAACCATTCGCGTTTCCTATTGGCAGTTTTCTACACGCACTCTTGGCCAGTTACCGCGCCCACACTAAATGTGTATTTGAAAATGGTGATTTAGAGTTGATGTAGTACGGAGTCATGATTTTTAAATAATAATTGTAGTAGAGTAGTAGAGTAGTAGTTGTTGCGAAATCCATGTGATCATCAAACCGTGAGGGGCGTCTATGCACCGCGCTAAACCAACTTAAGTTCGCCCTTTGTTCTAATTGAGCTGTCTCAAGGAAGAATGTGCTCACCTACCCAAAAAGGGTAGTGGGTCCACTCCAATATAAAAGGGGGAGCCTTCGCTCATGCTTATAAATTCAATCAGAGAAATACATATACCAAGATGTCTCCAGGTACTAGACTTACAAGAGTACTTCTCACGTGACCATGGAAGATGCTAAATCTCTCCCACTCAGTCTGAGGACAGTACTACTAATAGAGTATTTTGATGAAGCTATGAGACTAGTTCACTCCATCATCTCTGGACTGTACTGATGTTTGACGCGGAACTGGAAGTTTCCTCTTTACAAAACCACACTAGCAAAATCATTCAAACTAGCGCGACAAAATGTTGCACAGTCTTTCAAACCAAATGGCGTAATGTTTCACACCAACTTGTATTAGAATTTAATATTCCTTTGGTATTATTTTGTATTTCATTAACGAATTCAGAGAAGGGATTAAGGTTATGGAGGGGGAAAGTGGGATTTTGTAGGTATAGTTGTGATTGAGAGGTGTTGGGTTAATTGACTGACCTACTCCTTTCTATTTGGGACGTACTGCATATAGTCATTGGTTACTTAGTTAGTTAGCCAGTATTCTGTAGTGTGTAGTCTGTCGGTATAGCTGGGATTGAGAGGTGTTGGGATTGAGAGGTGTTGGGATTGAGAGGTGTTGGGATTGAGAGGTGTTGGGATTGAGAGGTGTTGGGATTGAGAGGTGTTGGGATTGAGAGGTGTTGGGATTGAGAGGTGTTGGGATTGAGAGGTGTTGGGATTGAGAGGTGTTGGGATTGAGAGGTGTTGGGATTGAGAGGTGTTGGGATTGAGAGGTGTTGGGATTGAGAGGTGTTGGGATTGAGAGGTGTTGGGATTGAGAGGTGTTGGGATTGAGAGGTGTTGGGATTGAGAGGTGTTGGGATTGAGAGGTGTTGGGATTGAGAGGTGTTGGGATTGAGAGGTGTTGGGATTGAGAGGTGTTGGGATTGAGAGGTGTTGGGATTGAGAGGTGTTGGGATTGAGAGGTGTTGGGATTGAGAGGTGTTGGGATTGAGAGGTGTTGGGATTGAGAGGTGTTGGGATTGAGAGGTGTTGGGATTGAGAGGTGTTGGGATTGAGAGGTGTTGGGATTGAGAGGTGTTGGGATTGAGAGGTGTTGGGATTGAGAGGTGTTGGGATTGAGAGGTGTTGGGATTGAGAGGTGTTGGGATTGAGAGGTGTTGGGATTGAGAGGTGTTGGGATTGAGAGGTGTTGGGATTGAGAGGTGTTGGGATTGAGAGGTGTTGGGATTGAGAGGTGTTGGGATTGAGAGGTGTTGGGATTGAGAGGTGTTGGGATTGAGAGGTGTTGGGATTGAGAGGTGTTGGGATTGAGAGGTATTGGGTTATTTGACTGACCTACTCCTTCCTATTTGGGACGTACTGCATATAATCATTAGTTAGTTAGCCAGTATTCTATAGTCTGTCGGTATAGTAATGATTGAAGAGGTATTGGGGTGATTGGCTGACATCCCTACTGTACTACTCTATGTGCAGTCTATTGTGCCATTATTTCAACAAGGGAGAATCTGTAAATGACTAATTTGAAAATCAGTAAATAAAACAGTGTTTTCAAAATTATTCAAACCAGTGCGACAAATGGTTAAAACCACCCTAGCAAAATGATTCAAACTAGCGCGACAAATTGTTCATACCCCGTTGCACAGTCTTTCAAACTGTTGAGAATCAAAGCGTGAGAGTGGGGATTTAAGCACCGCGCTAAACCAACTTGTTATGAGTTGGCCCTTTGATCTCCTAATTGAGATGTCACAATAAATAATGTGCTCACCTTCCGAAAAGGGTAGTCTACTCGAAAAGGGTAGTGGGGGTGAAGGTCCACTCCAATATAAAAGGGGAAGCTGTTGCTCATATTTATAAACTAATCAGACAAATATTCCAAGATGTCTCCAGCCACAAGACTCACCAAGACTCACCAAGACTCACTAAGAGTACTCTTCTGACCGTTGAAGGTGCTAATGAATCTGCCACTCAGTCTGATACTACTAATAGAGTATTTATCTTGATATTCCACCATCTCTGACTGTACACCACGGTTGATCTATGGTGTACCTGAGGTACTGATGTTTGACGCGGAGTGGAAGTTTCCTCTTTACAATCCGTCTAGCTGCATATTGCGGAAAGCGGAAGCTTCTCCCTTCTAGTCTCCTTAAATGAGGAGAAGTAATTAACTCTTAGTTGACATGTTGTTTTCTATCTGCTGACTAAGAAAGCTCTTGGAGAAAGCTCTTGGTCAGTTTCCATTTATTGAGGGTTGGTTTGACTTTTTACACACGGGGCAAGGCCACCCTTTATAGACTTTCGCTGGGCTGTATGCACACCCCACATAGCCAAGTTAACCTGCTGTAGTAATGTTTTCCTGTAACCCTGCTCAACTTTGTCTAACAATGGAATAGCCAATGTTGATGTGCTGATGGAACCTACATCTCAGTCTCACAAGTATGCAGTTCAACAGTAGTGAGTAGAGTAGTAGTAGTAGAGTAGAGTAGTAGTAGTAGAGTAGAGTAGTAGTAGTAGAGTAGAGTAGTAGTAGTAGAGTAGAGTAGTAGTACTACAGTACTAGTAGTAGTAGTAGAGTAGAGTAGTAGTAGTAGAGTAGAGTAGTAGTACTACAGTACTAGTAGTAGTAGTAGTAGAGTAGAGTAGTAGTACTACAGTACTAGTAGTAGTAGTAGTAGAGTAGTGTAGTAGCACTACAGTACTAGTAGTAGTAGTAGTAGAGTAGTGTAGTAGCACTACAGTACTAGTAGTAGTAGTAGTAGAGTAGTGTAGTAGTACTACAGTACTAGTACTAGCCTTCACTTCACTCTCACCTGACCTTCAGTAATAAAACTTCACATATTCATATATAATTGAAAGACTCTTCATAGTCAGTAGTACAGTAGTACAGTTCAGTAGTACAGTTCAGTAATACTTATATCTGCTGTGCTATAAGACATTTCCCAATGTCTTCATAACCAAAGCTTCTTCAACTAGTCATAAACTCAGATTGAATATGAGAACTACACCGAATCTCCTCACTTGTTCAATTTAAAAATCAAGCTTCCAGTTTATGCCACATAACAGCAAAGGTAACACACTCCTCCACTGCAAGTAATTTAAAAGTCTAAGGTGAAGAATATGCTACGAAGAGGTGGAAACAAGTACTGAAAAATGTTACCTCTTTTTCATACAATTGAATGTGGCTATTAAAGAATTTTTATAGAAAACACAAAGTATGTTAAAAGATTATTAGTGTTGATGATGACCCATATAGACTTATGGGAAAGCTGGCCATAGGCTTTCAACAGCTCAAGTCGGCAGTAAGAATTTAAACCAGCGCGAATCATCAGGATACTATACTGGATGTAGGGGCGGGTAACAAGCATATGTTTCAAGAATGTGCAGGATTGCATTCTCCCAGTGTATAAAGCAGCGAGCGTTTCCCATTAGATTTCCTCCCGTCACTGTCCGAGTCTAACAATTGTGATGCTTGAATTTTCTGGACTGTATTGGAAAAAGTATCAAAATAGAATTGAAAAGACCTCTGATTGTGGACACTTATGAACAAGCTTGGCCATAGTAATTTCAGAGTCATGACGCTTGTGAGGAACTAGAGATACACTAGTCTAGTGACAGAAGTTCAGGTGTCTTATTTCTATATCACTTATGGTAGTAAATAGTTGATAGGATTTTTGACTATATTCTTGAAGTAGGTGGACAGACATTGGACAGACAGATGGTCAGGATCTAACCCGTACACCGTGCTACCCCTTGTAAAAAAGGTCCAATGCAAAACCACCATTTTTTCAATTTGGACTAAAACATTGATATAGGGAGATACCCATAATTCCGGAGCATAGTTATATTAATTTTAAACGCTATACAAGGTTTGTAGCGTATATTGAATTTAATGCATTTTGAAATCCGGCTTTCCGAGGGCGAACCATGGGCATATAAACTGTAAGTTCCTCTACACCTCTCTATACTTATCTTCGAGCCCTGTACACCGCGATCGCACTTTACCTCATCGCTCTTGCGCGCTCCCTTAACTCTACACATACTATAATAGACTTACATTAGTGGTTCGTATCTAAGGCATCTTTAGCTTAGCATATTTTAGCTAATATATTATAATCACTTAGTGGCACCTTTTTCAGGCCAAAACTTATCTCGTGACAAATCCCCAAACCTCCGCGGGGAATCTTGACCATAGCCTAGCCTGGTCAAAATACTCATTTACACAGTGACCTATTGGAATGGTATTTTACATTACAAAGTTGTTTCAATCTCGATATTAAATAATACAATACTATGGCGAAAAGCCCGAGAAAATCTTGCAGTGTGGGGGGGAAGGCTAAGAAAACGACGTCGAATAGGGACTCACTAGATGCTGATATGCCTAGTAAACCTGAAGGTGCTAAACATTCAAGGAAAAACTTGGGGAAAAACTTGGGGAAAAACCCTTTCAAAAGTGTTTCTCAGAAACTGAACCCTTTGTCTTATTCAGCCAACGTGGGAGGAAAAAATTTAAACTATGATTTTTTTGAAAAGCGGAAGAGAAGATTGAGCTTAGTGTCGTTGTCATCTTTGACGTCGTCGTCGTCTTCGTCCTCCTCCTCCTCCTCCTCCTCCTCTTCGGAGTCTTCAGATGGTCTTGCAGGCAATTCCAATGATGCTTCCAACTTGCCCCCTTCGGATTCAGATTCTGAGTCCTCTCTCACTGCCATGTCTGAGCAAGATGAGACAGCTATTAGCCGAAAGGGTTCAGTTTTGTTTAAAGATTCCAAGGACCCAAACTCCAAACCTACCAAATCCACACATAGTGCTCGCAAACTGGTTGCAGGGAAACTCCCCGCTAAAGGAAAACTCCCCGCTAAAGGAAAACTCCCCGCTAAAGGAAAACTCCCCGCTAAAGGAAAACTCCCCGCTAAAGGAAATCCCCCCCCTAAAGGAAATCCCCCCGCTAAAGGAAATCCCCCCCCTAAAGGAAATCGCCCCCCTAAAGGAAATCCAGTGTATCAAGATTATATTTACGACTCGGATGATCTTGGTAACGATTCGGACTTTTCGCTGGATCAAGGAATCTACTCCATTGCTGCTGAAGACTTTGAGGCTTCCTCATTGGATGAATCCTCAGTGTCTGGAGAAGAGAGTGAAGTGGAAGACCAATCGTCATCATCTGATGATGAAGCCATTGATTTCCTCCAGCTACAGTCTGAACGGAAGAAACAAGCCACGAACGACTTGCCCAAGCCAAAGGCAGATGTACAGGAGAGAGACAAATCCAAATCTAAATCTAAATCCAAAAACAAAAACAAAAACAAAAACAAATCCCTCATGTACCAAAGACGCTCGTCCGTGGCCATCCCAGAAGATATCAACTTTAAGTTTGAGTTTGACGATGCAGGTTCGGAATCTGGTCCTGATGTCCAAGTGGATGACAACTCCGCTCGTCCAATCAAGTATGAGGAGGAAGATCTTGGAGAGGAGCTCGTGGGCCCTCCGGATTCAACTGCTCCCATGGAGTTCCACTTTGATCAGCCTCTTGTTGAAGTACCCAAATTTAAGGATGAGGAGTTGATCTCTGATGATGAATATGACTATGACGACAATGACTTGCTAGCGACATTACAGGCCGACAACGATTTTGACGACTTCATCAATGGCACCAATGCTGTTGTGCCCAAAACAAGACAAAGCTCCTTGAGCTCGTTCAATGAGGAAGATGGAGACGACGCGTTCCTAAAGGAGGAGGAAAAGTACTTGGTCAATGAGTTTGAAACAAATGGCTTTGATGAGGATGACCTCAACCCCACGCGTTTAGAAACCGCCCGAATGATGGACTCGTTCAATGAGTTGGGCGAGCTTCTGGCCAATCAGAATGCTAATGTGCTTCAGTATGCGTCCAGTGATAGCAATGGTATTTCCGATAATGAAAACGACGACACATACTATGATGGCGAAGAAGACGTTGATAGTGACGACTATGTGGACTTCATTGACTTTGATACGCCATTTTCCCAAGACCAAGCCACGCACCTGGCTCAGCTTCTACCCATCCTGTCAAAGGATACCACCAAGAAACCCACCCGCAAGTGGCAGGCAATCAAACAAAAGACCAAGAAGAGACGTGCTCATGATTCGGACGACGAGGATGACTCTTACTTATGGAACTACTTTTTCAGTTCCGATGCTGAGACCTCCGGAGAGGACGAGGTAGACCAGTATGATGCAGACGAGCAACTTGTTCTAGAGGAGATTTTCCGCCAAAACCTTGAGCAGAGAAAACGGGAAATGGAGCGTGAGTCTAGTATGGAGCCTGTGGACCATAACCAGCACTATGAAGCTGGAGAGTCTACAGATGAGGATGAGTCCATTCCCTCGGCTGAAACTCCCAGTGCTGTGGGGTCCAAGGTGGCCAAGGAAGTGTTATCATCCAAAACTGCAGACTATAGGCCTCCAGTGTTGGGAATATGGGCAGCTGTGGATAGCAAGCCGTTTGGCATCATCGATGGGCTTTCAACAAGAACTCTCAACTACCAAGGCCCAAGCAAAGCCAAGCCTAAAGGCTGGAGGAACTTCAGCTTCAAGAACAGCTCCGAAGACCTGGCCATTGAATTGGAAGAGCTCCTCAATATCAGCGAGTTGGATAACGACAACGAGAACGATGTGAGGATCTGGAGAGATTTCAACAACAACAAAAACCATATTCCGTTGGGAGCTTTCCGCAATAAAACGCACATTAGCCCCATGCCCATGGTAGTGGCCGAACCAATGGCTGGCTACAGCGTGAGTAAATTGAATGGCAACTACAATGGGAAAAAGCGCTATTCCAGCTCCAAGCAGCTCAAGGCCAAGATGGCCAACAAAAGCTCTGTATCTTCCAGCAGCTTATCCAAAGACTTGAATCTCCCATCTAAGCTGAAGCTTCGCCGGGCTTTCAAAGCAGATGCAGTGTTGGAGGGTTATCGACCAACAAAGGCAGGTTTGTATAGTGAGAATTTGTTAGCAGATGTGGAGGAAATACTTGGGGAAGACCGAGACTTGATGGCATTAATCAAGGGTTTATAAAAGAAAAGAATGAATATATCTGTATTATCGATACATTCTCCAGAACTCATCCCACATCATACAGTCACTCGACTAGATGTATTCAGACCAAGACCAATTCACCAGTAGTGAGTGGAGATTTAGCCTTGTTCAAATGCAAAGGACTGTAGAATTTAGTGGCAATATTTTCCTTGGATATCTTATGTCCTTATCTTGTATGACTTTAGATCCTCCAGTACCAATATATCCTGTTCAGGAGAAACTAGACCATGTAAGATATGAACATCTCCATTTGAATAAGTCAAACTATGTGACCTTTTGGGCAGTTGGCTAGCTCTATTATTGAGAATACATACCATCGATGTATCCAGATATCTGAAAAATCCCTTATTGACCATTAGGATCCATGTATTCAGGGTTTTCATAGTTAGTAAATTATGCCACTTTCATCATCCCTAGAAATTATCTTGAGTCTTAATTAAAATAAAAAATGAACATTGACTCTGGCATTGCCCAACTAAGAATTGAATTCTAATAATCATCTCCCAGAAGAGTGAGCGAGCGAGCGTCTCTTTATATAGATAGGGAAACTTAGGAAACGAGCGCTAATTAGGATACTGAGAGGTAAGGGAGCCGGTGGGGGGGGGGTAACACCTGCATACTACAAGCATATGTTTCATGTTTGTGCAGGACTGAATTCCCCCAGTGTATAAAGCAGCGAGCGTTTCCTCTTTTTATTTTCTGGGAGTTCCTCGACTATTCAGGTTCAATACACACCATGATAAACTTTACGATGGAACGAATACGTTGAAAATATTGACTGACTGCCTGTGACAGAGTACATTGTACATGTGCCAAGGTAATTTAACCAGAGGTTTATGAATGTACTATAGACACGAGAACCAACGAGGAACTAACAATAATAAGCTGAAAAAGTGACTTTCTAATCACGCTGAAAAACTGAAGTGGAAATTGGTTTATCAAACTAAATTTACAAGATTATATTGACAAACTATTATCAGACTATGGGATGTTCAAAAGTAAGAGCAATGTCATACCTGCTGACCCAAAGGGAGTCGATAGAATTTCTACAGCAGATGACGAGACTCTTTGTGACGTGATGAACTTTAGATCAATTATTGGTAAGCTACTATACGCTGCGAATACTGTCCGTTTTGACATTAGCTATATTGTTCTAAAACTCTTAAGACACCTTTCGGACCCAGAGAGAAACATCTACGAGCTGCAAGGTAGTTTCGTTACTAATCCGGCTGACTGATTAATCTGGCTGACTGACTAATCTGGCAGACTGGTTGATCTGGCTGACTAATCTGGCTGACTAATCTGGCTGACTCACTAATCTGGCTGACTCACTAATCAGAACTGATATTCTAGAGATTTCTCTTCGGTTAATATGCTTATACTACTCTATCACGTGAGTACAATATACACTATACAGCATATTTGAAGCTTGGCTTCTACCAATAGTGCCTACTACATTTGACTATACCATTGAAGACAGACTAGATATTATCTATAGGTCTCATAGTTTATCTAGACAGGTTTGTCTCGGAGAATTATGTGTATTTATACAGCACAGTCCAGTACTACTGACTGGATAATTTCTAACGGGTGAAAACCCCAGACTGGTCAACTGGGTTATCTTCAGTACTTTGTATATATTGGGCTATTTTATGGGAATAATCCCTAAAAAGAGAAAGTCCGAGCGGTGTACGGGTGGAGTTAGGGCCGGATTTCACCTGCCCATGACCTCTAAAACTACCCACACTAAAGACTCTTGAAGACAAAAATAACCACAGTAATCTCCGGAATTGCAGCATTCCAAAAATATTCTTTTCATGTTGCCACACTTTTAAAAAACGTTGTTTGCGTTGGGCCTTCTTCAGCTGAGGTAGCATGGTGTACGGATGTGCCCTCAATTCCGGGGTCTAACCCTACCATACTGTTGCGAGTTTCCATAAACCATCGCACAACAGGAACGGTTGGTGTCCAATAAATCTAAAAAGTGAGGAGCTCTGTATTTAACCTTTGTGTGTGCGGGGCCTATTAATTACTGTTTAAATGAGGGAGACAAAAAGATTGCAGCACCACAATTTCACACATGGTCTTCCACTGCATTACTCACTGTGGCCCTAAGTGGCTTGACTAACGTTGATCGGACGGGAAACAGTATTTTCCACTTGGTATGGCCGCAACAGAATGTTAGGACTTAACAGGAACTGACAACTGCTAGTCTTATAATGGACGTCTTCCTTACGTCCTATAGTTTATCATGGTATTTATTGAACCTAGAATAGACGAGGAACTCCCTCGTTAATCCAAGGGGAGGAAAACCTCGCTGTTATATACACTGGGTGTATGCAACCCTGCACGAACATGAAACATATGCACGTTATATGCAAGAGTTACCCGACCGGGATACCTTGCATCTCAGTATCCTAATAGGCATTCGTTTCCTAACACAGAATGTTTTTTCTTTAAGGGAAATACCTGTATTATTGAATGTATTATCCAAACTAGTCCTTTTCCTTCGCAGTTGCATGGCCCATCAGAAAAGCACACCCGTTCACCAGCACCCACCAACCATTTCATTCTAAGGTCTTCTGCATCCTAACATCACAAGTAATATTAGTCATACTAGTAATGTGCATTATTTAGCAATACATACATTCTAACAGTATTAGTATGGAGTAAAGACTAGACCTTACTGAACTACTCCTTCCTATTTGGGCGAATTCTGCATAACGCCCGCGTTCTTGTAGATAAACTATATTAATAACCATTGTACTTAGTTGGACCCTACTCCTAGAATACAATAGAAGATTTGGCATATTTCCGAGGCTGTGTGTCTTTGGGAATTCCACTTCTGATTGCATAGCCTAGGTGCCCATGGCTAGTCCGGTGGCCATGGGACAGTAGTATACAGTACATAGTAATTGATCCTTTATAGCCCTTTACTTGGGCCAGGAAATACCCCTCCCTAAAGTGTATATAAACCCGTACATTTCATTAACGAAGAAAAAATGAACAGAACTGGGTAAAGACCTCTATAGTGTAGACTAGTCTTAGAAGTGATTTTGAATTTTTTTTTCTATAAAATACTTGCTCTGTAGGACTAGTGTTGTCAAGGTGGCCCCATTGACACAGTTTAAGTATAGTATTATATCACCAGTAGTCACACAGAAGTATACTTATTTATAGAATGTATATAGTGAGGTTCGTATACAGTACTCGCCCAAATAGGAAGGAGTAGGTCAGTAAGGTCTATTGGTCAAAAGGCTCAAAAACGACTCTATAGGTACTTAATAGATTTTTAGAATCACTCCTAAATGTCAATACCCTGACACTTTGCCCATAACAAGGCCAAAACTGATTGCTACCTAGAAATTCCATTCCCCAAGCCAATTGACTGTGAATTGGTTCTTGGTCTCACCTAAACTGTATATATATTTAACTGGCCTATTTTTCTGGGAACACCAATGAATAGACTTGTAAAACTTATCAGAATCTAGTATGAGTAGTAGAGTAGATATCTATCTATCTACACATTCTACCGTATATTAAGATAAGGCTGGAAGATAGACGGAATAGTAAATGTGAAGGATCTCTGTATCATAAGCAAAAGGTTGTATGGTGTAAAAAGTAATAGTAGTAGTGATATTGGGCATGTACGGATTTATAATTAGTGAGGAAACTGAAATTATTACTTTTGGAGTGATTGTGCAGAATCAAGACATTTATACCAATAGTAAAAAAAAATGGATCCCAACTTAGATGCAGTCTTTGAATTATAAATATAAATTTTGTCATAGAAAATGGTCTAGAAAATGGTCGCTGAAGAGTATGCCATAACAGTGGACATGTCGGCAAGTGCGTATTTACATGGTTAGAGTTAATTTAATTTAATTTAATTTAATTTAATTTAATTTAATTGTCATTATTTCGCGGACTGCATACAGAGCATTACTGTAGAAATCGTGGTAGGGACAGCGTATAAAAAAAATGGATACTTAGTAACCTACGGTGGCCTAACGCACAACTAGTTCATCACCTGTGATTCCCGTCCTTAGTCGATGGTAGAATACAATAGATAAGAGGTTACTCAAGTTCCTCACCTGCATGTAGCTTGCGACTGCGCGCGAGGCAAGTGAAAAACCCTATGATATAATCACTACGCTCTCTTACTCTTAATCAACCATAATATCAAGTGACTCTTATATATAATGGATATTCGGCGCTCTTCAAGAGCTAACAAAGGTACTCATAGCAAGCGACACCAGGAGGAAATATACTACGAACCCTTGGTCAAAAAGCAAAGGGTGGACAGTGATGACGACTTCCAAGCAAATGATGAAGAAGACGGTCAAGTACGTTGTGATGCTTGTGGAACAAACGACGATAACTATAATGAAGAAACTGATGCTGGTGGAACTATGATTGAATGTGATAATTGTAATACATGGCAACATGCTCGGTGTATGGGATTTTCCAGGCAGCGGAAGATTCCAAAGGAGTATTATTGCAATCGGTGTAAGGAGGGGATAAAGGAGGGGGGGGATAAATCTACTGAAGAGACGGCGCTGAAGACTCAACACTCGGCCATAAAGGATACTCAACACTCCTCCCTGGTCGACGCCCTCAATTCCTTATTCAAAAAAGACAAAACTAGAAGTAACGTGGCAAAAGCTCTATTAAATGTCGTGCTCAAAACAGACAGTGGCCTTGAAAATGGCCAAAATTGGGCGTTGAAGCTTGAGGATGCTATCCATGCCTGGACTCGAACTACAGACAAAAAATATATAGAGAAAAGTAGAAGCGTAATGGCTTTGTTGAAGAAACCTGCAGTTCTAGCACGTTTGGCTTCCGGAGACTTGAGTGCTTCTGACTTTACGACTTTGCCAGCCGAGGAAATCGACCCAGACCTCAAGGAATACGCAGAGAAGGTGCGCCAAGAGCTGATCAAACGTTCAGTTCTTACCGTGGAGGATACACTGAGCCAGAGAATCCGCAGAACCCACAAGGGAGAAGAAATCGTGGACATTTCCGCCCAGCCTGTGGATGAGTACATGAATATCACTGCCAGAGACATTGAACACCGCAAGTTCAAGGACGAAAGCCCGCCGGTTGAGCTGGTGGTGCGCCAGCCACTGGCTCCAACCACCACCTACCAGATTCAAGATGATGATGATGATCATGATGATCCTTATAAGCCTGCAGAAGAACTTGGTGGTTCTGCAAGTGATGGAGATAGCGATGATGAGATGGCTCTCATTTTGAACCTGAAGAAAAGCAGTGAACAAGAGCCGCAGCCAGCCACAGCAGGCACAGCAGGCACAGCAGGCACAGCAGGCACAGCAGGCACAGCAGGCACAGCAGGCACAGCAGGCACAGCAGGCACAGCAGGCACAGCAGGCACAGCAGGCACAGCAGGCACAGCAGGCACAGCAGGCACAGCAGGCACAGCAGGCACAGCAGGCACAGCAGGCACAGCAGGCACAGCAGGCACAGCAGGCACAGCAGGCACAGCAGGCACAGCAGGCACAGCAGGCACAGCAGGCACAGCAGGCACAGCAGGCACAGCAGGCACAGCAGGCACAGCAGGCACAGCAGGCACAGCAGGCACAGCAGGCACAGCAGGCACAGCAGGCACAGCAGGCACAGCAGGCACAGCAGGCACAGCAGGCACAGCAGGCACAGCAGGCACAGCAGGCACAGCAGGCACAGCAGGCACAGCAGGCACAGCAGGCACAGCAGGCACAGCAGGCACAGCAGGCACAGCAGGCACAGCAGGCACAGCAGGCACAGCAGGCACAGCAGGCACAGCAGGCACAGCAGGCACAGCAGGCACAGCAGGCACAGCAGGCACAGCAGGCACAGCAGGCACAGCAGGCACAGCAGGCACAGCAGGCACAGCAGGCACAGCAGGCACAGCAGGCACAGCAGGCACAGCAGGCACAGCAGGCACAGCAGGCACAGCAGGCACAGCAGGCACAGCAGGCACAGCAGGCACAGCAGGCACAGCAGGCACAGCAGGCACAGCAGGCACAGCAGGCACAGCAGGCACAGCAACTAAGCCTAAACTCCCTCCAACTATGCCCGTGCAGTTTTGGGCCGGGGAAGTGGTGTTCCCAGACTTTGCAGCATTCCAGGGCCAAGCGGAATTCGTCAGCTGCACAAACTACCAGCACCCGAATAGTAGCACCACGGTCAGCCTCCACAACCGGGCCATGCGGGTTTGCAAGGATCTCATGGAGAAGAAGACGTATCAAATTGAGGGCCGGCTAGACCGTAGCAAGGCCGATCCATACTTGGCGAAGGTGGCTCAGCTGAGGGACTTTTTTGTGGTGCGGCTCAAAACTGAAGCTGAAAACCCCAGTTATACCAAGATATATGAGTACCTTCAGGCACAGAATAAAGTGGGAGTATTATCAGGAAGGGCACATTTTGTAAAGGACCTGTATGTGTTTGCATTGGGAAAAGTTCCAGAGTACTTGAGCTTTGCTGAGGGTCTACAGAAGGGTCTATTTATTCTTTTTGTGGTGAAGAAGGATTATGTTCCTGTGGGGAAGAGTATTCTTAAGAAGAGAGTGGAACAAGGAGTTTCTGTGAATCCTAGAATTGCTAATGCAGCCTTTAGTAATCCAGGCCCTGGTATTTCGGCTATTCAAGGTCCTACTTCAAGCCCCCCTACTTCTGCTTCTGCCTCTACTCTCGACTCTATTCTCTCCAAACTAGAAGGCTCTACTCCATCATATCCAATGTCAACATCACACTTGCCTCCAAAACCCGATTGCAATTTGAATATCCAGCAAATGTCTGCCAATCTCAATCCTGACCAACTAGGTTACCTCTCAAGGATCATGCAAGAAAACCCTCATGTTCAGAATAATCCCCAGGCTCTCTTGAGCTTATTACAGAGCATGCAATGAAAATATTCTTAGTAAATTAATAAGTAAATGCTACCACCATTTCTATAGAATTACCATCAACAGCTTTACTTTTTGATACCAAACTCAACACCTATTGATAAGTATTTAGTAGTATTTACTACTGACTAGAATACTGTGATGATATTAACTGCTGTGTAGATGCATTTGAATATTGTAGTAGAGTATATATTAGGAAGAGTAGATAGAGTATGAGTATGAGTACAGTGTTTTCCAAAACTATTCAAACCAGTGCGACAAATGAATCAAACCAGTGCGACAAATGAATCAAACCAGTGCGACAAATGAATCAAACCAGTGCGACAAATGAATCAAACCAGTGCGACAAATGAATCAAACCAGTGCGACAAATGATTCAAACCACACTAGCAAAATGATTCAAACTAGCGCGACAAATTGCACAGTCTTTCAAACAAATGGTCATCAAAATTCTTCAAACTATTTTCTTAAGATAATACGAAAAATAAGATTTCAGAATATTGAGTTCTAATGCAAGTTGGTGTGAAACATTACGTCATTTGGTTTGAAAGACTGGGTACGAAACATTTTGAATTATTGGTTTGAAACATTTTGCTGTAGTTGGAAACATTTTGCTGTAGTTGGAAACATTTTGCTGTAGTTGGAAACATTTTGCTGTAGTTGGAACCATTATGTCGCACTGGTTTGAATCATTTTGAAAAACACTGTATAGAGTATGAGTATGAGTATACACTATACACTATACACTATACACTATAGCCAGAAGACTACTCTATCTATGGCATCCCATGCGTACTATAATCCATGGAGTCTCCAAGCTATCAATCAGAAGTGAAATTCCATTGTCCCCGTTGTTCTGGTACTACAACCAAATACCGGCGTATATGGTGGTATGTACACATTCTCCAAAATCTATATAAACCCGTATTCCCAGTAGTTGGGAACCCATCAACGAATAAACAAAAGTAAGGGTTACCATAGAATCCAACAAACTAGTAGAATATATAGACTAGGAGACTAGAATATCACTTAATATAAAGGCCAAATAGTCTGTATGTAGTGGATTAGTACTAGAGCTGGAGGAGATGATATGGTAGATAGGTAATTGTTAGATTCTTTATGATTGTTTAGTACTTCCAAAACTCTGTTTATTCGTGGATGAATTCTCAGAAAGAGGAATCCTTGAGTCTTATCTAGAAGAGTGGGGCATTTGTACATGCCGCCTTGTTACGTCCTAATCCGAGCGAGACAATTCCGGTGAGAGACGGGAGTAATCACCTACGATGTGCGATCAGACGTGGAATTGCCTTAGACCCTGTCAAAGCATGTAAGCAACGGCAATCCAACCACTCCCTACTCTCACCGGACTTGTGATTGACCCTAACAATTAGGAGTGCAACGGCTATCTAGTTCCCTACTACCACCGGATTTAGGACATGGCAACATGGTTTACACCATGCCCGAATTTTGTATATAAGACTCAAGGATTCCTCTTCCTGAGAATCTATCCACGAATAAACAGAGTTTTGGAAGTAGTAAACAATCATAAAGAATCTAAGAGTATAGTAGTATAGTAGTATAGTATAGTAGTATAGTAGTATAGTATAGTAGTATAGTATAGCCAATATATTCCTGTAATAGTACTTCACACTATTCTGTCCGTTAGCTTTCACCTACAAAATTATAAGGCTTTCTTACCATTCAATTATCTATTGATATTATAGTGTACTAGTCAATACTGACCATACTTAATCATAGGTTATTATTAATTTTATATTAATACTACGTAATCATAAGTTATTTCCTAGTGAGGTTGATGGAGTGCGCATAGTTAGTTCTGATGCGCTCCTCACGTTACTGGGCACCACTTGGCTGCGCACCTCACTCTTACTCTTTCCACATTCTCATTGGAGGAACCGTCCTCTATGGAATCGCCTACTCAAGAAGATAGCCTCATATTTGCCAATGAGTCACGTGTCAATTCATATGCCAATAAGCCTAGCTCACCCAGCTCATCCCATGGGCTAGGGTCAGGGCTAGGGTCAGGGCTAGGGTCAGAGATAGGAGGGCTAGGGTCTCGCATAGGTGGCCTAAATTCAGACCCCTCCCAGTTAGACCAAAGTACTAGCCCAGTCTTTGCTTCAGATTCACTTATGTTCTCCAACGTCCATGGTTCAAAAGTTAACGTGTCGCCGCTAGCGTCCCACTACTTGAGCCATATATTTACTGATGAAAACGATACTGCTATTGATGAATCAGTTCCGGGTAACTCTGACTGGCCAAAATGTCCCATGACCAGCCCAACAATGAGCCAGTCGATCCCAAATGTGATAGCTAAAGACCATATGGAAGATGTCACACATCCTAATGTCATTGATATGGAACTACGAGATACCCAGACCTTAAATCAACTTGATGCTGTACAGTCTCTCAATTACTATGACGTTCGATATAATGATACCCAACTTGTGGGAAGATCCAAAAGGGAGAGGGAGTTTGAGACTGACCGTCATTTTAGTGATTTATCTGATAAGAGACGAAATTTGGGAGGGAATAACTTTATTGATTGTACACTACAGGATACTCAGCTTATTCCACAAAAATCTGCTATACTACAGGATACTCAGCTCATTCCACAAAAATCTGCTACACTACAGGATACTCAGCTTATTCCAACAAAATCTGCTACACTACAAGACACTCAGCTTATTCCACAAAAATCTGCTACACTACAGGATACTCAGCTTATTCCACAAAAATCTGCTACACTACAAGACACTCAGCTTATTCCAACAAAATCTGCTACACTACAAGACACTCAGCTTATTCCACCACCTGAATCTTTAAAAATCCCGTCTGTGCCAGATATTCAAAATCATGATACTCAAGTCATTGGTACCAATTCACACCTCCCCTCCAGTTTCCCCGAACTCACACAACCTGACATCAAAGCCCCTACACAGCATCCTGATGTGGACAATTCACCAGCATTCAATATAAGTGATTCCCAACCGTCCCCGTTTGTCCAGAAAATAACCTTTGGTGTGGATTCTCCCCAAAAAATAGAACCCACCACACAAGTGGTCAATACCCAGGAGGAAATGATCGACCAGAATTACCACCAAACTATGGATATCGGATGCAAGTCTATCTTCTCCAGCAGTCAAAACCATGGTCACAAGTGCGTGCTCTCTGACCAAAGTGTTGTCAGTAACGATGAGTCTTTTGTTGAAATGGACGGTGTCATCAGCAACATGTATGACGATAGCTTGTTTAGGCATAAGCGTCGAATATTGACCAGGGCTGTTAGTCTGAAGGAAGCTGAGGGAGGAAGTCTGAAAGTCTCTGGAATGAACAAAAAGGAGTCTGTGCAATTTTCCGCTTCTTCCCCTACCAAAACTGAAGTCCAAGAATGGAGCCAATCTTCTTCAGAACTAGAAGATTTCAGTAATGATGTGTCTAGTCTCGACTTGGAAAAGCTTCCAGGACCTTCTTTACTGAAGAACCTGCTAATAGACCAGAACACAGCAAGAAGTCCTCGAGTTCTTGACTATGAAGAACAGTCCAGTTTGCTGAGCGAATGCATCAAAAACCCAGTTGCCGTGTGGGCGTTTTTCCAGTTCAAAATCTTCCCCGCAAAACTACTCCAACCAGGCGAAAGCTCATCCTTGATTGAGTACTCGGACTTGAAACAAGTCCACACCAAAAACACTGACCTTCACCTCTTGGATATCCGCATTGGTGATGTGGTGGCAATTGCGCTGCGATTGGGAACTTATGTGGTGACAGCACTCGAGGTTCACGACGCAGACTCCAACTTTAAGTGCATTCGAGGTTTCGATACTGTTGTGGTTGCCAAAGTCCGGTCCGGCCTTAGAAAAAAACAAAATCAGCACTTACACGTGCCCCTATACCAGATCTGCATGGAGGCCGACCAATGGGCCAAGCACCAGGCCAAATTCCAGGTCTTTTGCAAGAACACCAAGGTAATTTTAGATAATTACAGTGTGGCTCAAAAAGTGCTCAAAATAAAGCCGGTGCATGGTGAAAAGCTGCTTCTAAGTCAGCAGAAACCTGAACAAACCTGCCTTTTCAAAGACATGCTCTTCTTCGTGACATCCATTGGTGAAGAGCGCAAGGTCAAATTAGACCACACCATCACGTCCAACGGTGGAACATTTGTGGATGACGAGATCATGCATTTCCTCGGATCTGGAAACCCAGAGCAGAAACTAGCGCCATTTGGTTTTGCCGCTTTGCTTTCTGACTCCCATTCCAGAAGTGCCAAATACCTCCAGGCCTTGGCTTTGGGCTGGCCCATAATCGCCGATACGTTTATCGAAAGCACACTTGACGACCATTCGCTTCTCGACCACTGGCGGGTTTTTCTACTTCCTGCGGGGTTCTCCATCCATGCCAATGCTTTGATCAACCTCAACATCTACGGGTTCATGACCAAATATCAGGCACTTGCCAGCATGAGCAACCAGCTCACCAACAATGCAGAGCTACTTGAAAACTATACAGTACTCGTGATGAACAAGGGACAAGATGAGAAAGTGCTTGAGATGTGCAAGTTTATCTTCCAAGCGTTCGGTACCAAAACGGTGTTATTGCATGACACATGTGCGCAGATTGACCAGTACATCAAAGAAGTGCACACTAAGCCATGTGATTTGATTGTGTATGATAATGGGGGCCATGAGTTTTTAAAGACTCATAAGAAGAGCATCCGTAAGGGGAAAAGTAATGGTAGCATTGGAGTGGTTGGATGGGAATGGGTAGTGCAGTGTGTGATCAGTGGATATATATGGACACCAGAGACATTTATAGAGATAGATTGGATTGATTGATCATACATATTCATTAAATCTAAAAGCTATACCTATGCAAATATTCTTTTCATCATCAGCGTAGCTGCAGCCTTTACTAAGGCAAAGCCAATATCGTTCTTAACAGCATCTCCATTCTCCTCCAATCTTCTTAAGAGATATTCTTTGGTCTCTAAAGGTGGACCCCATGGTACGTACTTGATGACATTATCCACCTTGTCATTTTGAATCAATTCATGGGTTATGGCATCAGCCATGCCCAAGAGTTGACCTAAGCAAATGTTGGCCTTGTTGGGGTTCTCCGAGAAAAAGTCCCGCTTGTACACCTTGTCAGTGGCCAACTTAAGCGACACCTCATTGTGGGAGGCCACCACCAAGTGTCCAATGGTGGACTTGTTTCCAGAGTTGCTCAAGATGGATTCAATGCAGTAGCTGATTCCGCGGTTATAATTGATATCGGTGTCTTCCTTTGTCTTGTGGATGACCAGGAGTCTTTTTTTTTCGGAGTGGATGTAGGCACCTCTAACAAGCTTCAAGCCCAATCTGTAATTGTTTTCAGCAGCCAATTTCTCCTCCAATAACAACAAATCACTAGAACCAGACAAGTACATCTGCAAAGTGCCCACGACACACACCGGAGCGTTGAGCTTATTGAACAGCTTGTATAATCTCCTCTGTAACTCATACACACCTTCCTGAAGGTCGTATTTTTCAGCATCAATGACACCCACCACAAAAGGCGCCGTTCTATTGGGGTATAATTTGCTGAGTCTTTTGTTTTCTTGGTAGATGGTATGGCAGATGGCAGAAGCATTAGCCACCAAATTGTCAAAGGCTTCCTTGTACTCAAGTTTATTATAGTTTTGCAAAACAACGGCGGCATTCTTAACAAATCCAGTAGGTTTTAAAGCCACGTATCCTGCAGGGATCAGATTAATGTCCTTTCCGGACTTTTCAATCACCGATACGGTGTGAGGCACCAAAATTTCCAACACCGACTGCTGAGTCTGCTTAACAATGCTATCAGGGTCAATATGATCCTTACCATCACAGGCCTCAATGGTCAAAGAAATCATCATATTATTAATACCTCTTTTGGTTAAGCGCTGGCCTGTTTGCCTCACCTCTTCAAAAGTAGACCCACCACAATAGATTTTATAGACAAATGCCTTGATCACTGCAAGAGGCACATATGGAAAAGCCTTGATACAAAGATTCAACAATGGTTTGTTTAAAGTGGCCAAGCCCATGACCATTAATGAAAAGAGTTCACTACTGGAGAAGTCCTTCATATAGGCGGGGTTAAAAGGCTTAAGGGATTTATGACCCGTCATTTTGGCCGTCAATTTATTTCCTGGATCCGAACTATTAGAAAGGACAAAGTTGGTTTGACTTTGAGAATTATGAAAAGGCCTAATGAGTTTGGGTACAAAAGCTGATTTAAGTATAGGGGAGCATTTTTGAAAGCGATAAATTCTGAGCATTCCACAGTAGTAACTGAGAGATGGCGATAGGGATGAATGATATAAGAATGATATAAGAACGATTAAAGGATAGGATAAGAGATGTTAGCAAATGTAGGTGTAAATAATACCCCCTTTTATATCTGGGGAACTCCGCCTTTTTAAATATCCTTGCAGTCCGCGGAGGGTAAGGCTTCGCGAGCTCATGACTCGTACAGAAAACGGATCACAATGGCGAGCCGCGAGTATGGGGGAATCCATGGCGAATTTCCGCGCTATACAAGCAAGAGCGGCCGAGCATGCACCCGCTAAAAGTATTTACGGGAAAGACCTTGCGGACATTTTAAATGTGATTTATGGGGAAAGATACCGCGACCTGAAGAACATGTGAACCAGTGTTTTTAGTACATTGCTGATAGAGGTGATAGAGGTGATAGAGGTGATAGTACTGCTACTACTGTTACTACTGTTAGTAGCAGCATAGCTAGGAAGCCTCTACAGTAACCACCATCATGCTAGTGGTTGTAACTCAATACTCAGATGCAACATATATTGACATTTTTGGGTCTGGTATGACCCTTTCTCCTTTCCGGGTAATGAAGGTCAATTGCTAATACACTTTCACCTTTAACTAAAGTGTGGAGAGGATACTTCTGTGGTCACGTGAGAAGTAGTCTTATATATGGATTTGACCCCTTCTCCCCACAATCTTTGAGGTAGGTGAGGTCATTATTGACACAGGCAAGTCAGTTTAACGACTACATAAATCCTCCACACTTTTGTTTTCAACAAGATAGGTAGAGAGGTATACTGTTACTAAACTGGTCAATTCACTAGTACTAATAGTAGCAGTATGACTATTGGTCAGTCAAGTGGTCAAGTGAGCTCACAATGGGATTGGGTAGAAGGAAGGAATAGGATTGGGTAGAAGGAAGGAATAGGATTGGGTAGAAGGAAGGAATAGGATTGGGTAGAAGGAAGGAATAGGATTGGAGTAGAAATAGAAGTAGAGCAAACTCAGGTGCAAGAGTATTACCCTCTACCTCTAGTACTAGTAGGATTACTCTCTAGTACTAGTAGGATTACTCTCTAGTACCCTAGTACTACTATTTGGTCAGTGAAAACAGGTTGAACCACGTGACAAAATCCCAAAGGGAAGTCATGATTACCTTGGATTTAAACTCATACGAGGAGTTGCAGAGTGAGGGCTTGGCACATGAGTTGATCATCGTTAGTGCGACACATGTATTGAGTTAACTTCACCGTGCGCACTCTTGGCCTGTCTAACACCTCTGTAGCCACATCCTATCGGTGTAGCCATATCCTATCAGTGTATATTAGCTGCATAAAACTTTGTTAATATATACTGATTATTATAGCTACACTGGATCACAGTCAGTTCAGTTGCACAAGCCAAACTTGGCCTTGAAATGACTTGGCCTTGAAATGGAGACCAAATATTGTCGAGTCTTTAATTGATGTTTTTGAGAAGCAACCAAGGAAACATGTTCAGGGCTTTTGCAGTTAAAGGTCGGTGATGTCATTGAAGTCAGTGTGTTACTCTGGAGACATATTGAAAGAAGTCAAGTACTTGGACGTGTTTTACCAGGAGTTCAACAAAGGCTGGTTGCCGATAATACACTACACAGCAGGGAAGTGACGGGTGATTTCAGCCTGAGTTTGGAGTAACAGAAGGTATTTCTAATCAAAGTATGAACATGTACTTTACAAAGCAGTACCAAAAGTACGGACCTAGGAGTTGTGGAAACTATCACAAATTGTTTACTCACTAGTTTTTCGTCATAGCCTCAGTCGCTCGCAAATACTTGGCATCCCATTCGCAGTCTAATTCCATACACGGTATTGTTACGGACAGCAATTGACTATATGCGAGTTATGTGAAGTATGGAAATCTCTATAAACCCAACCCCCAGGATTCGCACTAATTGAGAAACTACTAACCGTTATCAAGAGTGACTAGTCAGTTGCTCGTGACTACACCTGACCTGAGTCTATGCGCTCGCCACCAGTCGCAGTCTACACGCACTTTTCTCTTGGCCAGTTACCGCGCACACCCACTAAAATGAGTATCTTTAAAATGGTGATGTAAAAAGATATTTGAGGGAGTAGTCACACACTACTAAATGATAATAGAGTAGTAGTTCTTTTATTTCTTCATCTCTTTCTGTTCATATTGTATTTCTTCTTCTCTTTCTGTTCATATTGTATTTCTTCTTCTCTTTCTGTTCATATTGTATTTCTTCATCTCTCTCTGTTCATATTGTATTTCTTCATCTCTCTCTGTTCATATTGTATTTCTTCATCTCTCTCTGTTCATATTGTATTTCTTCTTCTCTTTCTGTTCATATTGTATTTCTTCTTTTTGTAGTTCTAGAGTAGTAGTTCTTGTTATTTTACTTTTTCAAGTACTACTTACTAGAATAGACTAGAAACTACTTATACTACTCGTACTTTATAGACTACTTAAACTACTTAGATTTTGACACTGGGTAGCCTTTAGTATTAGTATCACTATGAGTAGTAGTAGTAGTAGTTCTTCTTGACTTCACCTTGTTCTTTCTCTTTTTCTCTTCTAGTTGTAGTCTTCACTTCACCTTGTTGTACTTCTTCCACTTCAGACTACCAGGTGTAGACTTCTCTCATATCAATTGAGACTCCATCAATTGAGACTCAGTCACTAGTATATTGTCGTACATTCGGTCGTCGCGACTTCACTGACCTTGGTCTTACTGCAGCGCTCGCATCCATTCGCAGTATCAATATATCATTCGCAGTTTTCTACACACACTCTTGGCCAGTTACCGCGCACACCCACTAAAATGAGTATCTGTAAAATGTCCTGTAAACTGGTGATATTGAGATTTGGAGTAGTAGGGAGTGAGTAGTAAGTCACACACACACACTCACTCACACACTCACTCACACACTCACTCACACACTCACTACTAAATAATAATAATAATATAATAATAATAGTAGAGTAGTTCTTCTTGTACTTCTTCAGAGTAGTAGTACAGAGTACTAGTCAGTAGAGTAGTACTAGCAGCAGTAGTTCTTCCTCCACTTCTCAATAGAAGTAGTCACTATCACTAGTACTATCACTATCACTAGTAGTAGTAGTTCTTTTCTTGTACATCTTTAGAGTGATGGTAGTCAGTAGTATAGACTAGTGCTAGTTGTTATAGTTCCTGTTCTTCTTAGTAGTGACGTAGTAGTTGAAGATCCTATGAGCAGGAGTACTACACTACCACAAGTAGTAGTGTCACTAGCCCTATGATTATCTGTAGGTAGTAGAGTAGTAGGTAGTAGAGTAGTAGGTAGAGTAGTAGGTAGTGTAGTAGGTAGTGTAGTAGGTAGTGTAGTAGGTAGTGTAGTAGGTAGAGTAGTAGGTAGAGTAGTAGGTAGAGTAGTAGGTAGAGTAGTAGGTAGAGTAGTAGGTAGTGTAGTAGGTAGTGTAGTAGGTAGTGTAGTAGGTAGTGTAGTAGGTAGAGTAGTAGGTAGAGTAGTAGGTAGAGTAGTAGGTAGAGTAGTAGGTAGAGTAGTAGGTAGTGTAGTAGGTAGTGTAGTAGGTAGTGTAGTAGGTAGTGTAGTAGGTAGAGTAGTAGGTAGAGTAGTAGGTAGAGTAGTAGGTAGAGTAGTAGGTAGAGTAGTAGGTAGTGTAGTAGGTAGTGTAGTAGGTAGTGTAGTAGGTAGTGTAGTAGGTAGAGTAGTAGGTAGAGTAGTAGGTAGAGTAGTAGGTAGAGTAGTAGGTAGAGTAGTAGGTAGTGTAGTAGGTAGTGTAGTAGGTAGTGTAGTAGGTAGTGTAGTAGGTAGAGTAGTAGGTAGAGTAGTAGGTAGAGTAGTAGGTAGAGTAGTAGGTAGAGTAGTAGGTAGTGTAGTAGGTAGTGTAGTAGGTAGTGTAGTAGGTAGTGTAGTAGGTAGAGTAGTAGGTAGAGTAGTAGGTAGAGTAGTAGGTAGAGTAGTAGGTAGAGTAGTAGGTAGTGTACTAGGTAGTGTACTAGGTAGTGTACTAGGTAGTGTACTAGGTAGTGTACTAGGTAGTGTACTAGGTAGTAGAGTACTAGTAGCAGCTCATCCTAAGGGTTCATAACAACTAAAAATGCATCAAAAGACCTTGCAAGGGTTTCTGTGACTCCTTTGTTAATACTCAAGACCCCGGGAAATCAGTCTTGTATATCTACTGTTATGTATTTACTACAGAACAAACCCGACTGTATATGGATGCTAAGAACAAGTCTACTACTATACCAACTTCACTCCAAAAAATAAAATATCGGTGATGTTAATGTAGTTGTTATTGTAGTAGTAGCCATTCCTTACTCACCAGTTTTGATACCACCGAATGTGGAGTTAGAGTGTATACCAGTAGTAGTAGTAGTAGTGTTCTTGTTCTTTCTCTTGTACCACTTTAGAGTACCAGTAGTAGTAGTAGTGTTCTTGTTCTTTCTCTTGTACCACTTTAGAGTCCCAGTAGTAGTAGTAGTGTTCTTGCTCTTTCTCTTGTACCACTTTAGAGTCCCAGTAGTAGTAGTAGTGTTCTTGCTCTTTCTCTTGTACCACTTTAGAGTACCAGTAGTAGTAGTAGTGTTCTTGTTCTTTCTCTTGTACCACTTTAGAGTACCAGTAGTAATCTAAACTTCATTCATATATCAATTGACACTCTTCATCAAGACTTCATCAATTGAAACTCTTCATAGTCAGTGGTATGTTGTCGTAGCATGTGTCGTAGGCTTCGGTCGTCGCGACTACACTACCTGGGTATTCACTGCGCTCGCACTCACCATTCGCCATTTGAGTATTCGCGTTTTCTACGCACACGCACTAAAATGAGTATTTGTAAAATGGTGATATTTGAGGAAGAGGAAATTGAGGGAGTAGTAGCACACTCACTACACTAATATTATAATAATTGCGCATCGCACTACCCTTGGGAAAATCACCTATGTGCAATCATACACGGAATTGCTATACTCTCAAAAAGCAGGCCGGAATTATCGCCAACCAACCAGCAGAAGTACAATTGCTATTCAGCCATCCTCTAACTTTACCGGACTTGTCATGGTCCTAAAAAATAGGAGTACAATCACAAGTGAATGGTTGCACTCGGATTTAGGACGTGCCAAGGTGGCATGCATACTGACCCAAAAAGTCTATATAACCCCTGGATTCCCAATAAACTGAGTTACAAATGTACCAACGCATAGAATCTAACAATAATAATATAATATAATAATTGGGCTTCGCACTACCCATGGAGTAAATCTCCTATGTGCAATCTAACGCGTATTTACCATAAACCCAGACTGGAAAAGGGTTCGCCCTGGCAAAACGTATCACTGCTACTCAGACTAGGGTTTATAAGAATTCATGGCCCAAACTCCACATTTGACAGGACTATCCGTTCAACGACACCAGGGCCACCAATTTACTAACCACAGTCCAGAGTATCCTGGGGTAGAATCTCTCAGAAGGCCTACGCGGATAGTGTTCATGAATCGTGCAGTCCCTTAAACCAGCAAAACGAAGACAGGTAGGGATTATCTCTGAAGAGAGTTTCAGGGGACCTCCCACTTCAGGGGAGTATATCTCAAATGAGAGTGACTCGGATACACAAGCAGACATATTATTCTATGCGCAACAGGTTTCTCGATTTTTTCTGCTTTTCGATAAGACTCAAGGATTCCTCTTTGAGAATCCATCAACGAATAAACAGAAGTAACAAAGAATCTAACAATAATATAATAATAATCATGTATCACTACGTGCATCGCCAAACAACTGCCCTACTCACTGGAATTGACTTGACCCTTACAAGGATCATACCCAAGTCTATAACCAGATTTCCAAGATTCATCAACAAAGTCATATATATAAAAAGTATCAAGGTTATCAAAGAATCTAACAATTATTATTATTGATAATTATCTCAGTTTATTGTTTGAATTTGGGTAAGATCGTTTATTGTTTGAATCTGGGTAAGATCGTTTATTGTTTGAATCTGGGTAAGATCGTTTATTGTTTGAATCTGGGTAAGATCGTTTATTGTTTGAATCTGGGTAAGATCCTTGTAAGGTCTTACTCCGGGTAAAAGTACTCGTGAGAGTACGGAATGGTTGGATTGCCGTCGTACTCCTACTTGTCTGATAATTGCAGTGAGTAGGGCAGTTGTTTGGCGATGCACGTAGTAATACATGATTATTATTATATTATTGTTAGATTCTTTGTTACTTCTGTTTATTATTTGAGGCTCCCAATTACTGAGAATACTGGGTTTATATAGACTAGTAAGTACTTAGGGATGTAGGAGATCATCCACTATCATCTCTCGTCTTTGACTTTGTTCTTGATTGATGGTTGAAAATAGTAGAGTCTCCTACCAGCTGATAATAGTCTACTTTCAATAGTCTGCAGCAGATATTACAGGAAGTATGATTTAAGGTTTAAAGGGAAGTAGGATTTATGCTTGTTGAACTGCAACATGCTTGTGAGACCGAGATGCAGGATGCATCAAGTGAGCAGATGCAACATTGGCTATCCCATTGTTAGACAAGGTTGAGCAGTGTTACAGGAGGTTAACATGGCCATGTGGCGTGTGCATACAGCCCAGCTGGAAGTCTCTAAAGGGTGGCCTTGCCCGTGTGTAAAGTCAGACCAACAACCCTCAATAAATGGAAACTGACCAAGAGCTTTCCAAGACTTTCTCCAAGAGCTTCCCAAGAGCTTCCCAAGAGCTTCCCAAGAGCTTCCCAAGAGCTTCCCAAGAGCTTCCCAAGAGCTTTCTTAGTCAGCAGATAGAAAACAATGTCGAACTAAGAGGTGACTTAAAACGAAGCTTCCGCGCAAAAAATCGTCTTTCTGTGTGCATTATCAGAAAGTAACACTTGCTTTTGGAGCTAGTGTCAGTCCTTCCTACTTCAAAAGAGAAGATTTAAGATTTTAAGGTCCCAAGGTATTCATATTTTTAGCTTATGACCGGAATACAGTCTCTGTACCAGAAGTAGCTTACAAGCCAGAAATATCATAAGTAGCTTACAAGCAACCATATGCAGACTCGTCCCATGTGGTACCATACTACTGGAGACACAAACTTCACCTTACCTGATTTCGCTTACTCAGTACTGCGTTCAAATTTATTTGACTAGACTTCTTTTTGAACGATTACCCTGGCAAAGGACAAGTTACCAACTAGAAATCTAACAGTGTAATAGTCATCATTGACTTTAGTTGTGGAACCATGGTCCACTTTTGATGGTGGTGCCATGTAGCCATGCATCAGTAACTAAGCATATTCTATCCTCTATTCTGTATCCTCTATCCTCACTACCCTCACTACCCTCACTATCCTCACTATCCTCACTACCCTCACTATCCTCACTATTTAATGCACTATTTACCTCACTATTTAATACACTATTTTTACACTATTTTTACACTATTTAATACACTTTTTAATACACTATTTAATACACTATTTAAT
>NLAU01000949.1:0-39234 GCA_002370875.1 Metschnikowia arizonensis | reverse complement strand
CTACTCACTCACTACTCACTCACTACTCACTCACTACTCACTCACTACTCACTCACTACTCACTCACTACTCACTCACTACAGTACTAAATAATAATATAATAATAGTAGAGTAGTAGTCTTCTCTTCTACATCTTTAGAGTGATAGTCAGTTCCGAGTCGAGGGGAGACCCAAGGTTCCAGTGCAGATTCCAAGGTTCCAGTGCCGATGGTGTGGTCCCAGTGTCGAGTGGCAACCACTAAGGATTTCCCAGAGAGCCCCGTAGTAATAAGGAAAGGGTACGACCTCCATGTTAGATTCTTTATGATTGTTTAGTACTTCCAAAACTCTGTCTATTCGTGGATCGATTCTCAGAATGAGGAATCCTTGAGTCTTATATAGGAATGTACAGGTTTTATGTGGTCTGATCGCACATCGTAGGTGATTATTACTTCCATGGGTAATGTGATGATCTGACAGTAATCAGCAGTATATAGTAGTGCTAGTTGTTGTAGTCTTGTTCGTCTACTTCTTAGTAGTGAGGTAGTAGACGATCCTACGAGTAGTAGTTCTTTCTACTTACTACTGTATGCTTTCTATGACTCTAGTTCTTCACAGCAGTTATAATTTAGATAGCTCTTGATTAGTATTTACCATTCATACATCACAGTACATTTTGACTAGTCGGTATTCAATGGTCAGTCGCGATTTCCTTTGTGTGTTTTCTAGAGCGCTTGCTGTCGCAGTCTCCCGCAATTTACACGTACTCTCGCCAGTTCCCGCGCCCACCTAAATGTGTATTTGAAAATGCTATTATTTAGGGAGTAGTAGCACACAATCGCACACACAGACACTCACACACTCACACTCACACACTCACACTCACACACTCACACTCACTCACTCACTCACTCACTCACTCACTCACTCACTCACTCACTCACTCACTCTCACTCACTCACTCACTCACTCTCACTCACTCACACTCACTCACTCACTCACTCTCACTCACTCACACTCACTCACTACTAAATAATAATACAACAATATAATATAATAATAATAATAAGAGAGAGTGTGTAGTAGTTCTTGTCCTTCTTGTTCTTGTAATTGTTGAGAGTAGTAGTAGAGTAGTAGACTATTCGTACACTACTATTCGTAGACTAAGTCTACTGAGTCTACTGAGTCTACTGAGTCTACCGAGTCTACCGAGTCTACCGAGTCTACCGAGTCTACCGAGTCTCCCGAGTCTACTGACTCTACTGAGTCTACCGAGTCTACCGAGTCTCCCGAGTCTACTGACTCTACTGAGTCTCCCGAGTCTACCGAGTCTCCCGAGTCTCCTGACTCTACTGAGTCTACCGAGTCTACCGAGTCTCCCGAGTCTACTGACTCTACTGAGTCTACCGAGTCTACCGAGTCTCCCGAGTCTACCGAGTCTCCCGAGTCTCCCGAGTCTACCGAGTCTACCGAGTCTACTGACTCTACTGACTCTACTGACTATTCGACTTACTGTTTTAGTCTACTATTCCAGTCTACTCACTATCTACTGTTCTGGTCTACTCAACAATTCACAGAATCTTCCCTATAGTATAGTAGAGTAGAGAGAGCAGAGTAGAGAGAGCAGAGTAGTCGTCTTGCACTACCAATCAATGGTCAAAACGGACGGAATCTTACGAAAATAGTTTGAAGAATTTCGATGACCATTTGGTTTGAAAGACTGGGTACGAACATAGTCGCGCTGGTTGAATACTTTTGGAAAACACTGTACTGTATGTACAAGCGATGCGCATCCGTACATCACCACAAGTTGTATACCAAGAGTCTACCAGAGCCAGCGGAAACTATTGAACGAAGCCTGGCGTGCAGTTATTGTGGAGATGCCTACGCACGATGTCCCCAGTCTATAGTCAATAGTATTCATCACTACTCAATCATAGTAGTCATCACTACTCAATCATAGTAGTCATCACTACTCAATCATAGTAGTCATCACTACTCAATCATAGTAGTCATCACGTACTACTCAGTAATATACGTTAGAGTGTTCACTGTTGACCACTTCCAGTAGTTCTGCGTACTACTCTCATTCAGTTCAATTGGACCCTTCGAATCGTAATGATAATAGCTGCCAAGTCACGTTACTATGAACATGCGTTTTGCCAAGTTTGTATCATCGTGTAAACGTCTTCTCCCTTAATAGGCTTCAACGTTTCTTGTGAATTTGATTTGAGAAGGAATCTCCCTGTCAATTCCCGTTCGATAGCGGAATCTCCTTCTCCGACTGTGCTCCCATAGAATTCCGTTCGTACCGGTAGCTATGAGTTCCTGATCTTTTGGTACATTTGTGTCATTTGGAGGCTGACTTCCATTTTCTCTCATGGGTACTACCTGGAAGTCATACATCACGCGACCTTTCTGATATATCGGTATGGCCCGTCATTAGAGGCTTATCTAGACTGACTCTTATATCTTAGTACGGATTTCTTGTCTGGTCCTAACCTACTTCCATGGTTTAGACAGTACTGGAAATACTTCGTCCGGTTTGTAAATGAAGGAAGACCATCGGGAAATAGGCATACTCCGGATTAATTGGCGGGACAAACATTACCAGTGATAGTGAGTCATAGGAGCATTCCGTGATAGTCTGTCATAGTCATCATAGTCACTCATAACGTACTTGCTTCAGTAGTGCCTTCCACATGTTGTTCAGCCATGGACCCTCCTGATTCCCATAATAGCTTTCGGGTGTCACAGAACCTGTACCAAAGCCAATGTCAAATGGATTAGTATCGTCTGTTGAAAGAAGGATATTGAGACTGAGCTTCATCAAGTCGACATTTCAGATATTTGTTTGGGCTCTTAATCTGGTTGGTCTTGTTTCTGTCAGCCATCTTTTCCTCTATAAATTTGAACCGCTGAAAAAGGTTGCAGCCAAACTTAAGCCAGTCAAGCAAATGGGTTGCCACTGTATATTCCTGCTCGGTCTTGCACTTGAACTTGGGTCTGGTTTGATGTTTTAAACAAGACAGACATGGAATTATGGAGATGAGCTGAATCTATATTGAAGTTGATAGTCGGTCATAGTCAGTCATAGACAGTCGTAGTCAGTCATAGACAGTCGTAGTCAGTCATAGACAGTCGTAGTCAGTCATAGTCAGTCGTAGTCAGTCATAGTCGGTCATAGTCAGTCATAGACAGTCGTAGTCAGTCATAGTCAGTCATAGTACTTATAAGTCAGTCATCTTCAATTAGTACTAGTCAGTCATACTACTATACTGGGTACCTGACAGACTATACTGACTATACAGACTATACAGACTATACAGACTATACTGACTATACTGACTATACTGACTATACTGACTACTATATACTAAGTGACTGACTATCACAATAGTTACCATCTTCCCCATGGCTATCACACTACCCATGGGACTAAAAATCATCTACCATGTGCGATCAGACGTGGATTCCAAACAAGTGGAAAGGAAATATAGCCATTCCTACTACCACCAGAATTGTCTCGCTCGCATTACGACGTATTCTATATAACACTCAAGGATCCCTCTTTGTGAGAATCCATCCACGAACAGAGTTTTGGAAGTACTGAACAATTATAAAGAATAATAGGGAATATGAGAAGGCTCTATAGTGTCCACAGCTTTAATTCCTAATTAAGACATTATAAGGCCAGTGAATGCTCACTCAATTATAAAAGGAGGAGCTTTCGCCGTTGATAATGTAATCAAATTACTGGGGAAAGACATACCAACATGTCCTCCAGTTCTAGACCACCAGAAAACTGAGTGTAACTAACATTTTTACTAGTAAGTAGATTACAATTAGTCGTAGCTGGATAGATTAGTCGTAACTGGATATATTAGTCGTAACTGGATAGATTAGTCGTAACTGGATGAATAGATCAGTCTATGGTTACTTGGTGGTCCTGATGGACCTAGCGGACTGGACGTCTAGGTCTTTAGAGTAGTACTATCACTAGTAGTTCTTGTAGTATCTTTAGATTGATAGTAGTCAGTATAGAGTAGTGCTAGTTGTAGTTGTTGTTCTTATTAGTAGTGAGGTACAAGATCCTATGAGTAGGAGTAGTATGACTATGACTAGTATCACTATGACTAGTATCACTATGACTAGTATCACTATGACTAGTAGTTCATAGTACAGTAGCAGTAATTCTTGTTTAGCTCTTGATTGACATTTATCATTCATAAATGACAGTACATTGATTGACTAGTCGGTATTCGACATCCCTTGGCTTAGCCTTGGGTGTTTTAGCTGTCAACCCTTTTGCCCATTTGCACTATTCGCAGTTTTCTACGCACTAAAATGAGTATCTGTAAAAAGGTGATTTATTGAGGGAGTTGAGGGAAAGGAGTGATATTGAACAGTCTATGGTTATTTGGTGGTCCTGATGGTCTATGTAAGGGGACTGTAGTATCAGTAGTAGTATAGTGTCAGTCAATCCACAAACTAAACCCCTGTCTACCATTTGACTATGTTCAACAAGCATATTTTTAGTAGTGTAGAAGTAGTATCACTGTAGTAATTTTCAGAGTAATTTCAGACTAGTCATTTTCATATACCCACTTGCCGCGACTCCACTAACTGGGTCTTCTCGCTCGCAGATATTCGCAGATATTCGTAGTATCATTTGCACTCATTTACACATTCGCACTCATTCGCAGTTTTCTACACGCATACGAACTAATATGAGTATTTGAAAATGGTGATGTTGAGGAAGATAAATTGAGGGAGTAGTAGGACACTCACTCACTCACTACTAAATAATAATGCAACAATATAATATAATATAAAATATAAAATAATATAATAGTATAATATAATATAAAATATAAAATAATATAATAGTATAATATAATATAAAATATAAAATAATATAATAGTATAATATAATATAAAATATAAAATAATATAATAGTATAATATAATATAAAATATAAAATAATATAATAGTATAATATAATATAAAATATAAAATAATATAATAGTATAATATAATATAAAATATAAAATAATATAATAGTATAATATAATATAAAATATAAAATAATATAATAGTATAATATAATATAAAATATAAAATAATATAATAGTATAATATAATATAAAATATAAAATAATATAATAGTATAATATAATATAAAATATAAAATAATATAATAGTATAATATAATATAAAATATAAAATAATATAATAGTATAATATAATATAAAATATAAAATAATATAATAGTATAATATAATATAAAATATAAAATAATATAATAGTATAATATAATATAAAATATAAAATAATATAATAGTATAATATAATATAAAATATAAAATAATATAATAGTATAATATAATATAAAATATAAAATAATATAATAGTATAATATAATATAAAATATAAAATAATATAATAGTATAATATAATATAAAATATAAAATAATATAATAGTATAATATAATATAAAATATAAAATAATATAATAGTATAATATAATATAAAATATAAAATAATATAATATAATATAAAATAATATAATATAATATAATATAATATAAAATAATATAATATAATATAATATAAAATAATATAATATAAAATAATATAATAATATATTACAACATGTTATATTAATATTGGCATCGCACTACCCGGTGTATATGCGATTGCAAAACATGTGCAAAAGCATTCCATCCCTACTCTCATCGGAATTGTCATGCACTACAGCAAGAAGGACTACAAGGTGTTGAGAATCAAAGCGTGAGTGGGTGTTTATGTTCCGCGCAAGCCAACTTGTTATGAGTTGGCCCTTTGATCTCCTAATTGAGATGTCACAATGGATAATATGCACACCTAGCCGAAAACGGTAGTAAGGAGAGTGAAGGTCCACTCCAATATAAAAGGGGGATGTATAAATCCAATCAGACAAATACCAAGATGCCTCAAGCCAAAAGACTCACTGAGTGTACTACTCAACTGACCGTTGAAGGTGCTAATGAATCTTCCACTCAGTCTGATACTACTAATAGAGTATTTTGATGAAGGAGACTACTTCACTCCATCATCTCTGGACTGTACTCATGTTTGACGCGGAAATGGAAGTTTCCTCTTTACACAACGACTATTCAACCATTTCCGACTCAGCGGAATTGTCTCGCTTGGATTTAGGCCGTAACTCAACCATCCCTCTTTGAGAAACCATCAACGAAAACCACCAAAGAATAATATTAGCGTAGTAGTTGTATTTCTGATATTCTTCTTGTAGTTGATATTTTACTTTTTCCAAGTACTACTTAGAGTAGAGCTGGTTTACTTGACTAAGTAGAGCTTACTACTGACTAAGGCTACTTAGACTAGAGACTAGAGATTACTTATACTACTTGTACTTTATAGACTACTTAAGCTACATAGGTTTTGACAAAGGGATAGCCATTAGTATTACTATGAGTAGTAGAGTAGTAGTAGAGTAGTAGTAGAGTAGTAGTAGTAGAGTAGTAGTAGAGTAGTAGTAGTAGAGTAGTAGTAGAGTAGTAGTAGTAGAGTAGTAGTAGTAGTAGTAGTAGAGTAGTAGTAGTAGTAGAGTAGAGTAGAGTACTAGAGTACTAGTAATCTATCACTAGTAGCACTAAGTCAATATTCACCACTTCACACTTAGCAGTTATAATGTCAGCCTCACTACCTTTTGACCATACTCATATTTTTAATAGTTTCACAGTAATTTTAGGTGATTGCCGCGACTCCATTAGCTGGTCTTCTCGCTCGCACTTTCACACTCATTCGCAGAAATCTCAGTTTTACACGCCTTGCCACTTCACTCACCGCGCTCGCACTAAAATGAGTATCTGTAAATGGTGATTTAATTGAGGGACTGTGACTTGGACTTGGAGTTGAGGGAGTAGTAGCAGTCAGTCGCACACACACTTACTCACTACTAAATAAAGATAATACACTTCACCGATAATATAACACTTGGAAATATCACCATGTCCCATCAGACGTGGAATTTATTTTTGGTCCGCAAGTATACCACTATCTCTTTTATACATTGTCCATAGACTATTAGGGTTAGTATAAATTATTCTTGTTGATTACTTATGATTATTCGTTGATAGCTCCCTGTAAGGGAAACTATCAAATATAGGGACAAGTGCATTCCAGCTTGGCCATAGTGGTGGAGGAGTAGAGTAGTCAGTCAGTGACACCATCGGCGTACATTTGAGAAAGCTAACAACTAACCCAACGGCTGGATGAATTACACTTGTGCTGAAGGTCTCATAGTGGACCAAAGCAGTGTTTTCCACCAAGTCTTGGAAATGGCTTCTCTCTTAAAAAGACAAACTCACATTGTGAGACATCCTCGATATTAATACCACCCCATTTGGACTTTCTGCTCACCAATTCGCCGCTGGTCTCTGATTCACGGTTGGAGCCAACGACACCAAAGGAATCAAGGATTTGATATCATTGTTTCTCGTCATCAAATAAGTCTTCACTGTCGTACAGATACATGTTCAACTTATGCTTGATAAAGTCGTTCTGCAAATTTCTCTTCAAAGTAGCTTTCACTCAAAGTCAGCGTGTCACTCTTTGCAATAACAGGAATAACATTAGCAATCTCTGTGAGCTTCTTCAAACCCTAGACATCCAATGCTTTCAATCTCTTGCCAGTATTTGGGGAAATGAAGTACAAAATGCTGTGCACTCGGCTATCAGGGATATGCTTTGGTCTCTGAGCGCTCAACTCCTTCCTCAAGTATTGCGAGTGTTGCTCCTTGATGTACTTAACTAAAAGTTCCCAGCACTTTTCATTATTGATCTGGTCTCCAAAGCCTGGTGTATCAATAAGTTCAAGCGAACATTGTTTTCTGACAAGACATGCGAGGACACCTTGATTTCCGTCGTCTGTTCATATGGTTGTTCAGCATCACGACGACCCAGGGATTCAGCCAACTAAGCTGAGAATAATGTATTGACCAAGGTGGTCTTACCCAACCCTGATTTACCCACTACCATGATGTTGAAGTCTGAAGTCCGTCATAGTACTAGTAAGTCAGTCATAGTACTAGTCAGTCATAGTCAGTCATAGTACTAGTCAGTCATAGTACGGGGTTCTTTATCACGTTGGTGCTAGGAGCTGTGGCTGGACTTTCTGGGATATCCAGCGGATGTCACGAGAAATTAAGGAGGAGCCCAAGAAGTTACTTGAAGATAATAAGAAATCAAGAAATCCCTCTGACTAGGATCAATATCTGACTTAGTTCTGCCTCAAGTATTATTTGGTGCATCTATCTCATTCAAAATCAGATCAGCATTCCTCACCGCCATTATCCGATCTTAATTCCACTGAAAAGGTTCTATTCTGAAACTTAGTCTGCCATTGAAGAATATCCAACTGTCTTCAGTTTTATTGGCACTGCCTGCACTTATCTGGAGTAGTTAAGTAATCATGTGTCCGTTCCGATTGCACCACATAAATCGACATGTATCAGTTTTAGCGGATGTGACTCTCGTTTTCGATGTGGAAGTTTTGGTTTGACATGTTGCTTTCAAGTAGTTACCAACTAGCACAGCTAGCACCAACAAGCCCGCTAGCTTAATACCCGGAGAAGCTCACGCAACACATAAACTCATTTGACCAAGTGCATGGATTTGACGCCCATCAATTCGTTTGATGACTCTCCACAGTGTTGGACTCGGATGTTCATACTGTGAATGGTGTTTCTTTGTAACATATCGAGATCCTCTGTCTTGCTCTCTGCCAATGTATCGTAGGTATTCTTTCCTTAAGATAATACCGAACCTTGTACGGCTAGCAAGTGTAACGTTCATTTTCCATAGTTGACCCTCCTCCAATCATTTCTAGGCCAATCACTTCTAGGCCAATCACTTCTAGACCAATCATTTCTAGGAATGTACGGGTTTGTACGTCATAGTACTAGACAGTCATAGTACTAGACAGTCATAGTACTAGACAGTCATAGTGCTAGTAAGTCAGTCATAGTCAGTCATAGTCAGTCATAGTCAGCCTTAGTACTACTATGGTTTTGGTGATTTCGCACACCCAATGTTAAGGGCGTGCGGCGCACAATCGCCACTGATATCTCACACTCTCAACTACCTCACATTCACCTTTTCCACAAAGTTCAATATCTCACACTCAACTACCTCACATTCACCATTTCCACAATGAACCACGAACCCTTCTCTTGGGGTAGACCCGACGATAGGGTATATGGGGCTTATAACCATAGTATTGCCAAAGCACAAAATTGCCGCTCTTCTGGCACCAGCATGTCGGAATTCCCCTCTATGCACACGCAACAACCCATAATCACAGGCACTTCAGTTTTGGCAATTAAATTCAAAAACGGAGTTGGTATAGCTGCAGATAATACGGGATCATATGGATCTCTTCTTAGATTTAACAATATCGAGCGGTTGATCCGTGTGGGAACCGAAACCATAGTGGGCATTTCTGGGGATATCTCAGATTTACAGCAAATCGAAAGATTATTACACCAGTTGGAGACTGATGAGGAAATCTATGATTCTGATGGTGGCCACAACTTGAGGGCTCCGCATGTTCACGAGTACTTGACCCGAGTGTTGTACAACCGGAGACTGAAGATGGACCCATTATGGAATGCGGTGATTGTTGCAGGTTTCAACGACGACAAGAGCCCTTTTTTGAAGTATGTGGATCTCTTAGGAGTGGCGTATGGGTCATCTGCGCTTGCCACGGGGTTCGGAACCCACTTGGCTGTGCCGTTGTTGAGGAAGTTGGTGCCGTATGATGAGGACTATGAGAAAGTGTCTGAATCCGACGCTAGGGATTCCTTGATAAACTGCATGCGTGTTTTGTACTATAGGGATGCTCGTGCTTCCGATAAGTACACTTTGGCGGTTTTCAGTCATGAAGATGGCAAAATCAACTTGTCGTTTGAAACAAACTTGAAGGTAGAGGACCAGAATTGGGACTTTGCCAAGAATATCATTGGCTATGGGTCCAAGCAGTTATAATGATAACAAGTCCATTATCTCGTTCTGCTTAAATTCATTGATCATAGACTGTTGAAGCCGATCTATATCATATCACCTTGGCTTTTTGAGTATACAGCCATTCACTACTTGACTCAATAGGAACGACCTGATCTTAACCAGTGCATATTTCAAATTCAATCCACATTTTCTGATCACCAATACCAGTTTGTGAATCTTCCTGTATTGATTACATCAAGTAAATATGTACCATTGTCAAATAACAAAACTGTTTAATAGGACAAATATAATGCATTGACGTAAACAAGTCGAAAGGCATTTATTAACAGGGCATACGCAACGCATCCTTCTGGTGCCCTGTTCATTGCAATTGTTCAGAATCGGACTAAAGCTCAGGTGTATGACGTGACCTTCATTGATAACTGTAAATATCCAGAATGGACAAAACCGTAGCCCTAAATCCAACTGTATCAAGAACTGAAGATCAGCTGATCATACTGCACTTTGGAGCCAAAAACTCGTTTGATTGGTCAATCTTTTTTGAATTTCTTTCTTTATTATGGACTCAATAAAAAAGACGCATTTTTTAAGGGCGGAAGGGGGAAGGGGGATTTGGCTGCAATTAATTTATATTCGCAAGGCGGCGTCTATGTTTCACATTTTACTGCCACAAAAAGGCCATCTGTGAGGTATAAAAAACCTGCGATCCCCCCCCCCCCCCCCAATTTTATTCTAATATCTACTCTTTTCTTTTCAAAATAAATTTGTTCAAAGGGAATAAAATATCAAATGAACCAAAAGAATTATTTCAAGAAGGGTTATTAATGAGGCTAATTGAATTCATGGAAACTGATTTGGAACTGATTTGACGTCAATTTGGATCAAGCTTCAAAAAGGCTCAAAGAGGCTCCAATAGGGAAATTTTGAAATTCAAATTAGACTTCTAAACTAACTGATCAAGTGTTCCTTATAAAGATTTTGTTTGCAAGAAAATGAAGTGGAGTCAGAAATGGTTTTCAATCAATCGCAAAGCGCGTTTCTGCCATACGTGAGTATTATAATTGTGGGGTTGGTCTTTTTTTATACAGCCTAAATATCACTGATTTCGGGGTGGTTGATATTATGACTTTAATGTGGTGATGACTAGAGGCTGGTATTTCAATCATGATTGAGGGTCTAAATACTGTTCGATTGGATTGAACATGTGATTGTTTGATGACTTGTACATTTTGCTACAATTCTTATTTGTTAGTGTTGATGTCGGTCATTCGGTAATTGTTATTCATTGTCGGACATTCGGAAATTCGGACATTCAGTCATTCGGAAATTTTTTCGGACATTGTCAGACATTCTCAATTATTGTCGGTCATTCGGTCTTGTCGGACATTCAGTCATTGTCAGTCATTCAGTCATTGTCAGTCATTCAGTCATTGTCAGTCATTCAGTCATTGTCGGTCTTGTCGGATATTCAGTCATTCAGTCATTGTCGGTCTTGTCGGATATTCAGTCATTCGATCATTCGGTCTTGTCAGTCTTGTCAGTCTGTCAATATCCTTCAACACTTCTATCTTGATCAATATGTTTTCAGGCATGACAAGTTTTACAGTTCAAGGATATGCGACATTTTCCTTTTTCAGAAACGCACTTTCCTTTCAGAAACGCACTTTCATGTCGGATGGCTCTATCCCCTCGGCAATATTTCTTCGCCATCATAGTCTAATGTGTCGCAGAAATATGTCACTTAGTGGTTACCCAAAGATTAACAGATGATAGGTTGCATTGTGAAATTGCTACAAGCAAAAAGAATAGCAAGTCCAGGGTCGGTCTCCCATAAAAGCACGTTCAACCCAATCATTTCAAACCATTCCACTTATATGCAATTACTTTTCATCTGATTGGCCCACATGTCTGACAAAGAGAGTCTGTACAGGAAAGAGCTAATTTCTCCACTATTGTGAGCACTCGCGCTACTCGCACTTTGTCCTTTTCTGCCTTCCACCATCTCCCCGCATAGCTTCCATGCATGCGCGCGCCTCAGCCACTTTCCACGTAAACAGCCGCGATAACGCTCGTCCCCACATCCAGTGTCTGGCAGTTCCTCTCGTCAGTTCCCCTCGGCAGTTCCTCTTGGCAGTGTCGTGGAAGTGTCTCGGCGTGTGCATTCCCCCTCGGAAAACGTCTTGGAAATTTTGGAAATTTTGGAAATCTTGGAAATCTTGTCATCAGTCGAATCTCGAGATTACTGTCAATCATTTGAATCATTATAATACATTCGAGTGATTGGATTGTTAAATTTCTTGTGTTGCTTTTTGTGGTGTTCATTATCTTGTGATCAATTGTATTCAATTCAATTGTTTCAATCGGTTGATATTTGCTCATTATTAGTTCAAGTCCAAGTCCAAGTCCAAGTTCTAAATTTTCATTTTTTTGATTGTTTTCATTTTTTTTTTCCAGATTTCAATTCTTTTTTTTTAAGTGTCAAGTTCTAAAGCTCTTAATGTCGTTTGAAATTACCTTTTTAGGCACGTCCGGTGGCCCGCTTGATAGTGGAAATTGCCTGATCTTAATCAAACCCGCCCATTTATCATACTCGGAAATCGTGAAAAGTGACCACAAGTGCTTGGTGGCTATCGACGCTGGCCTGGGCCATTCTGCTATTGCAGACCTTATTCAAGACTCTCGGGGAATCCCCAAAAGGCAGTTGAATATGTATTCTGATAGCATGCGTGTACAGGAATACAGCAGCCTTCCGGTGACCTGGCCGTTCATGGGTCTTAGACACCTGAGCAAGAGCCCGTTGCTTCTCCTGCACCAAGTGTTCCAGTGTCTCTCCACAGTGCTCGTGCTGCATGCACATTTAGACCATATTCTGGCGTTAATCGTCAACCTGCCGCTTTTGGCAGCTCACAATTCAGGCCACAGAGTGCAGGTGTTAGGTCTTGAATTCACCATCGCCGCCCTTAAAAAGCACATTTTTAACGGCATCATCTGGCCCGACTTGCCTCTGCTCAACCTCTTTGACCTTGTGTGTGTGCCCGAACTAAAACCCACATCTATTGTCAATGGCGCTTATACCGTGACCACATTTGAGGTTTCCCACGGCCACATCTCAGCCCAAGGCCAGGATGCAGGTTTATACATGTCTCTGGCATTTTTAGTTCGGGAAAACTGCTCAGAGAAAAAAATCTTGGTTTTTGGTGACTTTGAACTGGACACTTCGTCACTGGCTCAGAAAAATGCCCTTGTGTGGCGTCATGTGGCACCTTTTGTGGTTGACCAGTCACTTAAATGTATTGTTCTAGAGTGCTCCACTTCCATAGTCGATCCCCACATTGACTTGTATGGGCACTTGACTCCCACTCACGTGATTGATGAACTACTGATTCTAGAGCTGATGTGTGTGGATAGCCGACCCACACCTTTGAAGGGTCTTGATATCATAGTGACGCATGTGAAGGATGTTGTTTCTGGAGATGATCCACGTCAGAAGGTTCTTCGGGAATTACGAGAGTTGAATGAAACTAAGGGACTTTATTTGAGATTTTCGGTAGCTCTCAATGGAGTTCTGATGGTGATATAATTGCTAGAGATGGTGATAATCCTAGAGACTGATTTGAGGGAGTTCAGTCCTCAGACAATCACTTGTACAGTCACAATGTCGTCTACATACTAGAGATTATCACAGTCATTCAGATTACTGGTGAGTGAGTGATTCTTCGGAACATAATGGACGGTAGGAATGGCCACATCACATGATCACATGACGTTTGCAATTTCATTCACTTGACTGCTTTGTATGACTTTGATCAGTGGTTTCATATTGAATATTATGTTCATACTTCTGCATAATGTGGATCCTGCAGTTAGCCCCAGATGTACGGGTGCAACAAAGCATCTTGTTGATAGCCAATAGTGAAAACTCCACGAGCTATAAGAGTATCTTCATACTTTCACCATACATCAATGATTAAAGTATGATATGATCCGAGCTGAGTGATTATCAATGGCTTCAATGGCCAAATTGGGAATGGCCAAATTCGGGAGAGTATCAAGGTAGGTTAAGATCATGGCTACTGTAGTCTCTGGTACTGCAGAAAATGGATCTCTCCTAGAGGTGCCACCCATGGAGTAATCAGATAATACCTTTGACAATAGACATTGGTCGATGGTCTTGGCTGACTCCTTTGGTATACTCTGTTTATCTCATAGCCTTTTTTTGTTGGCTGACATCTTGATATTCTTTTTTGAATGTCAATAATTAGACCTGCTAAGACCTGATCTACCCAGTTATACCATTGGGAACAGTTCTTATTAACCACGTTGACTTAGTCAAATTTAGTAGGATACACTCGCATCTAGGGTGTCCAAATACCATAGATTTGCTTCTAATTGCTCTTGTAGGGTTTCATGACTTTGTAAAATTGTGTCAAATAGCAGAATTGGCATCCTAGTATAATGAATGCTAGGTTGATTTCTCCACAACTATATTAAAGATTTTTTTAATTCAATCCATCAGTAAACCCATGCAAGGGATAGTGGGGGAGATGTTTTGAATTGATTCCAAATGGTTAGAAAATAATATGCTTTTGGTAGTCTTGGTTTCCAAATAGCTCTAATTCCCTTTATTTACCCTTTACATTGATTATTTCTTGCTGGCTCTTTCAACAAGAAGTCTTGAAATCCTGAGGATAATGCAATGAAGTAAGGTTCGGACCACTTAAACGAGAAACTATGAAATAGACTGAGTAGTGTAGTAGTCTAGTACTTTAATAGACTGTAGTAGATTGGACTGTAGTAGACTGAACTAGCTTTAGTAGACTGGGACTGGCTTTAGTAGACTGGACTGGCTTTAGTAAACTGTAGTAGACTGGACTGTAGTAGACTGTAGTAGACTGGACTCAACTTTAGTAGCCTGTAGTACTAGTAGACTGTAGTAGACTGTAAAACTCTTAGCATCAGACATTCCATAATTTATCAGGAGATTAAATCTTGTAAAGATTCATGTAACCATGTTCCACTTTAACTAGAAATTTCTGGCCTCTCCTAAATCTTTCACTTTGAAAGTCCTGCTCAATTAACTTCTGATACAGTAATTATCCACATAGAGCACTTTGAGTACTATCAAAGACTCAATTCTTGTAATAGATGCATTTATAGCTCTTTGGAATCCCAATTTACCGATAGTTTCATCAATCACTTGATTCCAAATAAGGGGAGCTTGTTAGGAATTTGTTGAGTTTCAAGACCATTTTTCTTCGGAGTCCTAGGAATCGGTTTCATGTAGATCTTCACATAGTTTCCCGTTAACAAGGTGTTTTCACATCCATCTGCTAACATCTTGTGGGAGTACCAGCTCCTGTAAGAAATAACTGGAGCAAATGTCTCGTTGTGATCAATATCTTCGACTTGAGTGTATCCTTTTGCAACTAATCGTGTTTTAAACTTGCCACCACTTTTCAGAGTGCAAGCCCAACGGCACCCTATAGGATTTGCTTCGGGAGGGAAGGTGGCTTCAGAAAAGGTCTGATTTTCATCGTGGGCCTGCTTCGCTCCAAGACGGCCAGTTATCTAACCTTTGTGCTTCAGCAAAAGTATTGGAAGTAAGTTAGCATGACACCCTCTTGGGATGTCTTGCGGTCGGAGCTTCCATAGGTAAGTTTTTAAAGGAGATATCTGTGGTATTCTCCATCTCTCCTAAATCTGCGGTCTGTTCCTCCAACATTTGATGAATAAAAAGTTTAGCCAGACCAAGACTGACTATTCCATTTGCGTGAATGGATCAAGAGGTGAGAATAGCAGCAGACAAGTTAACTGCAAAGGAAGAGCTGCCAGGGATACTCCCTCGATTTTCCGAAGGTAAATTCGTATGGCCGTACTAGTACCTAGGAGTCCCACTACTGTTTATGCAATGAACACCTGAGACCATCAGTATATCGTTGGATTGCTGCTGTGTGAAGTCGGAAGGCAGCAGGAGAAGCTTCCGACGTTTATTGGTTTTAAAAGTGCCAAGGGGACATGCATCCCATAAGGTTTCAAGCACAGCGGACTTATTCGTAACCTGCGCATCCAGCAGAACAGTAGTCTAATCAAGTCCAGGCATCAATGTCTGCCGCAGTGCAGCATGAGACCTCTTAGTGACTTTAGGAGACGGGATAGGATAAGCAAGTTGGTTAGGGCTTGTATGCGGAGTGCCTGTAGTACTGTAGCAGACTGTAGTAGACTATAGTAGACTGTAGTACACTGTAGCACTGTAGTACACTGTAGTAGACTGTAGCACTTTAGTACACTGTTAGATGGTAGTCTGGACTAGACTGTAGTCTCAACTAGAATGTAACAGTATCAATCAAAATAGACATGTCCCCATAATCCCTAAAGTAACTTTTTTGTGAGTCCTCAAATTGAGGCTCATAAATTATTTCCTTTGAGTTAAGGGGGAATGCGCTGCTTATATATTTTTCGCACCACCCCCTGCATAATTCTTGCATAAAGGTGGCTGCAAATAAACAGGGCGGGGCGAATTTGTCTATATAAGGGCAGCCCCCCTGCGGATATTTTCCTAAGCAAATTTTTATTCTGAACAAGTACTTTTAAAAGGGCTTTAATATTTGCAACTTGGTTAAGTTAATTAGCGTTGGAAATATGACATTATGGACTGAGAGAGAAGAAGATCCTTCTGTATCCCTTTGGCTCTTTTTAATGTGGTGTTCTTAGATATACTAGACATTAGATTTTCAGGGAAAATGTGGTTGTACCAGATCCGCGTATACAACGACCTAAGTGGATATATCAATGACTGCACGCCAGGCTAGGAATTCCTTGTTCAGACTAGAACAGAAGACTAGAAGAGAAGACTACACCAGAAGACTACACCAGAAGACTACAAGAGAACTACAAGAGAACTACAAGAGAACTACAAGAGAACTACAAAATAATATTACAAGAGAAGACTACAAGAGAAGACTGCAAGAAAAGACTACAAGAGAAGACTGCAAGAAAAGACTACAAGAGAAGACTACAAGAAAAGACTACAAGAGAAGACTACAAGAGAAGACTACAAGACTAGAGATTACAAGACTACAAGACTAGAGACTAGAGACTACAAGACTAGAGACTAGAGACTACAAGACTAGAGACTAGAGACTACAAGACTAGAGACTAGAGACTACAAGACTAGAGACTAGAGACTACAAGACTAGAGACTAGAGACTACAAGACTAGAGACTAGAGACTACAAGACTAGAGACTAGAGACTACAAGACTAGAGACTAGAGACTACAAGACTAGAGACTAGAGACTACAAGACTAGAGACTAGAGACTACAAGACTAGAGACTAGAGACTACAAGACTAGAGACTAGAGACTACAAGACTAGAGACTAGAGACTACAAGACTAGAGACTAGAGACTACAAGACTAGAGACTAGAGACTACAAGACTAGAGACTAGAGACTACAAGACTAGAGACTAGAGACTACAAGACTAGAGACTAGAGACTACAAGACTAGAGACTAGAGACTACAAGACTAGAGACTAGAGACTACAAGACTAGAGACTAGAGACTACAAGACTAGAGACTAGAGACTACAAGACTAGAGACTAGAGACTACAAGACTAGAGACTAGAGACTACAAGACTAGAGACTAGAGACTACAAGACTAGAGACTAGAGACTACAAGACTAGAGACTAGAGACTACAAGACTAGAGACTAGAGACTACAAGACTAGAGACTAGAGACTACAAGACTAGAGACTAGAGACTACAAGACTAGAGACTAGAGACTACAAGACTAGAGACTAGAGACTACAAGACTAGAGACTAGAGACTACAAGACTAGAGACTAGAGACTACAAGACTAGAGACTAGAGACTACAAGACTAGGGATTCCGGATTGACCTTTTATCAGCTTCTACCATTGTGAGGCCCCTATAGTCTCGTATTGATGGGATATACTGGGTGAGACCCAAGTTCTAATATTGGATCCTTAAGCACCCTAACAAGATTGTTAATTTTGTTAGCCCAATCCAAATATTTTAGAGGAAACCAAGGTACAATTATACCTGGTATACATACTCACATTGATACCAGAGCTCTCGATTATGATTATAGCAGGAAGCAAGATCAACTAGTACTAACTAGGGGATTTTTACAGGCACAAAATAAACTTCTACTAGAATTAACTTTGTTATATTCTTGTTGTGCAGTTATTTATGTTCATTCGTTGATGGCTTTGCAGTAAAGGGATGTACGGGTTTATATACAGTTTGGCAGAGGGAAGCCCCATCATCCGATTCAATTGGCATGTGCAATTGGGAATGTCCACTGACTGTGAGCGATAGAGGGTCTCGGAATAATGCCATAATCGACCATTGAAAGTCACCTCATTTGGTTGTACTTGCCTATTTGGTACCTGCCTCATTCGGCTAGAATTTGACTCCTTTCGGCCATTACCGATTTGGTTAGTACGTGCCTAATTTGGGTACTGTACTTTATTTGGTCAGCACTTGACTAATTTGGTTTTTATTTCCCCATTTGGTAAGTAGTTGACTAAGTGGTAGTACGTAACTTCTTTTGGTGCAACCCAATTGGTCTTTAAGTAGCGACATTTGGTTTGTACGTAACCCGATTTGCTTACTACTTGACTCATTTGGGTAGTAATATGCTGTATGTGGTATGTACTTGCCTAATTAGGGAAGTAATTAACCCAATTTGGTTAGAACTTAACCCCATTTGGATGTGCGTAATCCCATTTGGTTAGTAATTAACCCTATTTAGTTTATATTGACTAATTTGGTTTGTGCTTAACCCCGTTTGGTCAGTTCTTGACTAATTGGGTTTGTACCTAACTAATTTGGGATGTACTTAATCCCTTTTTGTCAGTACATGACTATTTTTGGCTATTAATTTACCCCTTTTGGCCTTTACTTAATCCCATTTGGCAATTAATTAATTCTATTCGGTTTGTACCTGACTAATTCGGCGATTTCTTAACCCCATTTAGTCATTACATAATCCGACATGGTTGTAATTTCCAAATGAGGTTTTTTAACTCCATTGGGTTTGTAATTGTCCGATTTGGTTTGTAATTTACCCAATATGGACACTATTGGACTAATTGGGCTTGTACCTGACTCTATTTGGTAATACGTAATCCTATTTTGTGTGTACTTGACGAATGTCGTTAGTAGGTAACCCGATTTGGTCGGTACCTGCTTTTAATATGCTGTGTACTGACTAATTTGGCTATTAATTAACCATATTTGGCTAATACATAATCCCATTTGGTTAGTATTTACCCCATTTAGTTAGTACTTACCTCTTTTGGTTGAACTTTACTAATCCGGTTTGTACGTTACCCTATTTGGGCAGTACGTGATCTATTTGGCTATTACGTAACCCCTTTAGGTCATTAGTATCCCCATTTAGGGAATAATTGACTAATTTAGGCATGAAATTACCCCTTTGGTCTCTCCATACATTAATCCCTCGGGTTGGTTTATGCAATGCATCTTTTGCCTCGAAGACTTGGCATATCTGGTTACGAGCCCGCGGTCTCGTATTCTTGTACATTACGTGCATATGTTTCATGTATCTGCAGGATTGCATCCCCCCAGCGTATATAACTGCCAGCTTTCCCCCCCTTTTCTACCACCAAGTTTTTCCTCAATCCATACCATGATATACTTTACGACCTAAGGAATACCTTTAATACTTACAGCTTGAGTAACTTTCCTGTGCTATATCTACTTCCCCTTTGCATCCGTGAATTATATACTTAGAAAACCATTTTGACCAATCCCCATTGGTTTGCCATTTATGGTTTATACTGTCCTTTTGTACCATACTATGGTAAGTGGAGCCAATTATTTAACATAGTCAGTGGCTTAATATGTTTGGTGGGTAAATTAATAAGTTGCTGATTCACAAGGGGTATATAACGCCTGGATTTCTAATTACTGAAATGAAGTAGGTACAGGACAAAAAGAATTTAACATTACTCTAGATACCATTAAAGTATACCAGGGAATATACTAACGGTAGAAACGGCTTTGATTCATTTGAGCTGCGCACGACCCATTTGATATTTTCGCAAGTTACATGAATATGCTTGTTTGTGGGTCAATAGTTACAGATTATGCTTATATCATGCCTTGAGTGTACATGCAGTCCCAAGGATTTCAAGATAGTATATTTATTTGGTACATGTTAACGTTTCGAATTGTCAAGCATTGCATACACCATTCAAATCAATAATCACTAGGGAATCAATAGCTAACTTCAATTGATTGTGTATGCCTCACATGCAACTCTTTGGTGTAATGTAAATGGATATGGCTTCTCGGAATCGTCGTTGGAAACAACGTCCACCACCAGCAATTTTGCAAGAGAGAAATCCGACTCCGTCACATTTTCCGTACGCATAATATCGAATTTCACCTCCATGGGAAAGAGCACATCTTCGGAGTCCACGGGAATGGAAAACTCGAAGTTGCCCTGCGCCTCAGAGAAGTTGATTTGGTTGATTGTAAACAACACACCCTCATCCGTCTCATCATATTGCACCTGGCCCGCAGAGTCCTCCTTTAAAATCACCTCTTGCAGCACAACCGGTACCAACACCCGCACATTGTCTAAGGATTGTTGGCTGGGGTGAGCATTCAAGTATTCCGGTGTTACCTCGTACTCAATGTTCACGTCGGCCAATGTGCCGTTCATGGATACCCACACGGTGAATAAAAGCGGCACCAACGAGGCATCCTCGGGCTTTGCCAAAGCCCTCCATCTCAAAACACCCAAATTTTGGTCATTGCAGGGGAACGGCTTGGACTTGTCCTTGAGCGAAATCTCGCTAGATGATTTAAACAATGCACGATCCACGTTGGGATGGGTTTTGTATTGCACAGTCGGGTTATTGACCACATTCAACACAATCTTGGACCGGGCATACTCCTGTTTGTTTATACGCAAATTAAGGTCACCTTTGACTTCTGTAGAAGTAACAGCACCTTCACGAGAAAGCAGCGCGAAGATTTTCTCGTTGATGGTGATAAGAACTCCATTATGGATTGCAGATGTGATTGCTGGGGAGACAGACGACATACGGTCTTGGGCGACCAGATCTGACAACTTTCCTAGGGAGCTAGGAGAGGGAGCATGAATTCCGGAAATAGCAGAAGGGCTGGAAGCGGCGGCGGCGGAAACAGAAAGAGGGCTAGATCTAGCAGCAGAAGAATCAACTCTAAGAAGAGATTCTCTTTGTTCAGAGGAGGAGGTTTTGGTAGCAGGTTTCTTGCCCAATTGTAAACCACGACCTCCAATAGCACGTGGAGCCAGGTTATCCCGAAGCAGCGGTTCTGGAGATCCGTAAGCCGCCGCAGCACCAGCACCAGCACTAGCACCACCAGGTTGAGCCATAGAGGGCGTCACAGGAGGTCCATCATACAGCACATTCACAGACAGCAGCATATTAGAAGACAGCAGAATATTTCCCATGATGGCCGAGTGTTTCAGCAGACTCTCCAAGTTCTTCCGAGCCAACTCCTTACGTTGGATCTCCTTAGCCCTACGGCGACGTTCCTCCGTGGCCTCAATCTCCTTGTTACGCTCAATAATCTCCTGGATCTTCTCCTCATGAGAGTCCATTTCCAAAAAGCTCTGAACTTGCAGCATAGTCAACTTCTCCCTGAAACCCAAAGTGACAATTTCGTCAAAAGCTGAGAGAATCTCAAAGGCATTGGCGGAGATCTCCTTCTCATCCACACTCCGCAACATATTGCTAACCACACTAACAAACAAGTGTAAAGTATCAATATCCTGTAAGATGTTAGAGTGTTTGTTAGTCAAGAGAACAATGTAGTACTCCTCCAAGGGCTGATAGACATAGCGCACGAACTCGTCCTCGACGGTAGTATTCTGAGAGCCAGACGATGAGAGCAACAAGGGGAAATTAGCAAAGAGAGTAGTGATGCGGTCTTTGGTGAGATGTTTGAATTGTCTCAGGACAAGCACCTTGCCGCCGTGAGTGCATATGGAAGCTGCTAGAATGGCCATTGTGTGGGAGGAGTGGGTAACGTGTGAAGTTGATTTTAGGTCGCACGTCGTGCGGGAACCACGAAATATTCGTTCTATATGAAGGTGGTGTGTTATATGCCGGTATGAAGCATATTTAAAACATGAAAGTGAGAAGAATAGGGAATCTATACTTTGCTTCTTTCAAGTGCTTTTTATTTCCTAATTGATATGTGTGAATGATGATGTGGAGACTTACGTGATGGGAATGGGGGAGTGAGTCTAATATAAAACGACAGCTTTATATCAAGAGTTCTGTTCATCCCTGGATTCTGTTCATCCCTGGATTCTGTTCATCCCTGGATTCTGTTCATCCCTGGATTCTGTTCATCCCTGGATTTTGTTCATCCCTGGATTTTAGGTCTATATATGGCCCACTCTTAGGAATGGAACGAACCCTCAATAAATGGAAACTGACAAAGAGCTTTCTTAGTCAGCAGTTATAAGATCATGCAGAATCAGAGTTAATTACCTTATTTAACGAGACTAGTTGAAAAGGGAGAAGTTCCGTTTCCACAATATGAAGATATATTGCTTACTGCGCAACAGGTTATGGGTCCTGGTTTGGAAGCTCCGAAATTGGCAATTTCTTATAAGCTTGAGGACAACAGGAAAGCGGCTATCCTTGAGGCCGAGTTATTGAAGACCCTTGAAAAATTCGTCAACCTGAATATTATATGTTTACATTGGAGGACCAGAAAAGAATATATACCGGTCCAGATTGAACCTTATTTGAGGTCAGAAAAGTGAGTAAGGATATCATTCGGGCGTCTGAAGAACACACTCACGTCTATTGTTAAAGACGCTGAATACACCGGAACTTTCTTTACAAGGAATACTTCCAAGATCGGAAGTTGTAAAGAAAATTGGGAAAGCTATGTGTTGGTAGCAGAATATTGAGTAGGGAACGAGTTCGGAACTACGGAATTTGAACATGACACAACAGTGATCAAAAGAATATTAGAGGAGGCTTTTTCAACCTGCAAGTGATTGGAGGAGGAAAAGAAAACGGTCGATGAAATTAACATTACTCTTACCAGCAGTACAAGGATTGCTCTACACCTACAATAGATTGGCAGCAAGCTGGGGACAGAAGAGTAAGATGGCTAGAACTCGAGAACCTCCATGATCAAATACAAGACATTCGACTGGTCAAGTTTAGCTCTCTTGAGCAAGAAACTGAAGATCTCGACAGCAAATGAGTATCATTATGGACATCCGAGTCCAGTACTGTGGAGTGTCATCAACACATTGGATTGAGGAAAGACATTTGTGCTACAATGAAAGCAACATGTCATAAACCGAAAACTTACGTCGAAAACGAGAGTCACTCGGCCGTTACAACTGATACATGTGGTCCAATTGGAATGGAGACTCATGATAACAGATTACTTCTTAACGAAGATATGTGCAGGCAGTGCCAATAAAACTGAAGAAAGAGAGTTGGTACTGGATTAACCAATACATTCTTCAATGACTAAGTCTCAGAACAGATATTTGACGGTCAAATTAAGATCGGATAATGGCGGTGAGTTCAAGAATGCTCAACTTATGGATTTTTGTTATGAACATGGAATTCATCAGTTTACTATTCCAACCGCTCATCAGAGTGGAATAGCAGAAAGACCAATGGTGCGATTGTTGAATTGTACCACAAATAAACGACGCGTTGAGTCCTGGGAGGGAGAAATCGATTGAGACCACATTCGTGGTCTATAATGGGTACCGCGCCGAAAGCCTGAAGTTGTAAGGGTCGACCGGTGAGAGTAAGGTTCAATTTGCGCGTGCGACAAGTTCAAGAGATGAATGAGTCCACAGACCCTTGGTCCCAGTAAGCGATGCGATGGTCCAGGAGTGATTGGAAAAAGACGACGGCAGTGGCTACCAGAGTACCCTAGGGCGGCATGAGTTTAACGTTGTGGAGCGAAGGAAGTGCAGGTCATTGGGGGAGTACGGGGTGTTTGAGGAGATTGGAAAAGGCGCCAATCTCTATCGAACTGTTTAAAGGTCCGGAGGAAAGGGGAAGATCTAGAAGGGTAAGATGTGGAAGGGAAGATCTGGTTGAAGGGGAAGATCTAGTCGAAGAAAGGTAGTGGCCATTTGCTTTATCCTGCAACGATGAAGGCCTTGTGGAGTGAAGGGCCATCAAAGTGGAAACGAATTTGTGGGGATAATATGGTAAGGAGGGCGGAACGAGAGAAGAAATCGAGGTGTTGGAGGGTGTAGTTGAGTCGATCCGTTGGTTATGCCCAGTTAAGCCAATCCGTGGTTATACCAAGTTAAACCAATCCGTGGTTATGCCCAGTTAAGCCAATCCATTGGTTTTCCGATACTGATGTCAGTCCAGCGGCCTTTAGGAGTGTTTGGTTGTTGGAGTAATCCTGCTGGTGGCGACTTCGTGGGTTTGGTTCTGAGACAACCATCACAACCTACACCATCTTCTCTCGCACATTGTCTAGCGCCTCGTTACCTAGTTGGCCAGAACTCTTATCAACGAATAAGAGTCAAAGTATCAACGTTATCAAAGAAACTATTATTTTGATAACTGATACTTTGTAACTGTTTATTCGTTGATGATAAAGAGCGCCATCAGTTCAAAGGGTCAACGAGGTATTCTAGGCAATGGCCAGAGTGGACTTTTGAAGCCGGGACAAGACGCTGAGTTGGTGATTCCCCACAGCAACCATGCCGGTAGAAGTCTAAGAGTAACTGCCAGGGCTAGCATGGATGACTGTTTAGGCTGGATCCCCCTGTTGACTTTCTTAATGAACCGGTATTCTCACATTAGGGAATTCTCTTTTCAACTGACTTCCTGATTAGTCTGGTATCACTGTAATTCTTGTCCCTTCATCTTCTCCTCTTGGAGCTTCCCCAATTCCACCTCAATCTCATTAATCAACGTATCATAGCCACAAGATCGGGATCGTACACGAGCTTCGCGGAGCAAACGCTCGGCCTTGTCATAGTCGCCAAGGTGCAATTGTACCACGCCAAGCCCATAGGTGGCAAGTGCAACGGTTTCGGAAATGATGCTATTCTCCGCCACAACGTCGCTGGGCAACTGCTTGGCGCCATTAACCACTGACTCATACGTGGCCGTAACCATTTCAATCAACTTGTTGCAGTTGTTCTCCAACTCCTCATACTTTTTCTTGTCTTCTGCCAGAACTGAATCAATGATCTTGCGCCGCACCTCGACTGCCTGTTCGTCTCCCAGGGAAATAGGCTGTAGAGGGTCATGAATGGCCTTGACAATGTCGTAGTCGACATTTGCATCCTTGGCAAATTTTTGACGCATGACTTGTTGCTGGATCTGGACCTGCTCTGCCTGAAAGAAAAGTAAAGATGCAGTGTTGCACTGCGATAGCAAGAGCATATCTGGTGCGACACCTGCAAGCAACATTTTGCTTGTCATGGCCAAGTTGATGTTGCTAGCTGTGTTAATGTCTCCCACTGAGATACAGATTGCTGCGAGAGATTCTAGTGCCACAAAGAACTCTTCAGCAAATGGATACCAAGCCTGTGGATTAGTTTTCATCACCAACACAGTATCGACATTTTTGGGGGGATTTAATGGAGATTGGGGGAATTCTTTTTGACCCAGTTTTTGTACCAAAATTGTTTCTTTTAAGCCGGCCTTATCAACCCCCTCAACCCCCCCTTCAGCCCCTCTCTCCACAATGGCTAGGTCAGGAGCTTCGAAAAGTGATGACTTTCCAATACCTAATTTCTTATTCACTTCGTCTTGTGCAATCAATAGATGAGTAATTAAAATGGACTTGGAAAGCAGTGGATTGTTCAGGTTCAATTCCACCAATTTAAGCGCCACCCGTAAATCCTTCTGGATCACGTGAGCTCGATGGTCAATTCCTCTGATTAAGTTAGCTTCTGGAGTATTCTTTTCCGCCTTTAATGCTGAAAGATAGAGTGTGGCAATTTCATTATAAACAAATGCAGCCTGGTCCATCATAGATAGTCGCTCGTACATCTCGGCCACCTTCAATTGTACACCTGTGTACTCGTCGGATATCGGATCCATCTTTTGAGCCTTACATTCTTCTAGAGCCTGTAAGTAGTACTTAAGCGCCAATTGGTAATCCTTTTCGCCCTTTTCACTTTCTGCCATGATTCCTTTCCGTAAAATACTTGCCACTTTAGTGGGGAACGTATGTTTTGGCCACCACATGTAGGAGGCAAACGCCGCTACCGATACAAGCCAGAATGCGGTAGTGACTGTCTTTTTGAAACGGGAAACTGGGGAGTGGAGGTTCTGAAAGTAGTTCTGGTTGTAGGCCCGGACACCAGCCCGGGCACCAGCCCCGGGGAAAAGACGTGTGGTTCGTCTAGAGAAAAGGCGAAACATGGGCAGCGGAATTGGAGGCGGGGTAGTATTTATAGTTGGGGGACGAGCGATATGTACGGGTTTTTGAATACCGATCACGTGATTGACGCCCTTTCGCGATCCCCGCTCCTCGCTCCCTGCTCCCTGCTTCATACAACTCCTATTTCTTCGCCCCTACCAACCGCCATGTCCAACATAGCTAATATATTTAATCCCCCCCAGGGCAGAGATTTATCTGATGATGAGTGTTTGGGATGTACGGGTGTGCAGCTGGTGATATCTTTTATTGGAGGAATCTACTTTCTTTCGCCTTATCCGTTTCGGGATAAATCTGGAGTTGTGGATATTAAAAAGCACCCTATTTGGTTTCAAAAGAGTGTTCGAGGTATTGGAATAGGACTTTTAGCTTTAGCCATGTACCGAGTGGGAGAATTGGGTCAAATATGGTATAAGAGGAGGTAAACGGGAATCTGGAGCCTGTGAATAACTCAACGAATGACTCACTGAATAACTCAACGAATGACTCAACGAATGACTCACTGAATGACTCAACGAATGACTCAACTACTTGACTCAACTGAATACCTCAACTCAATACCTCAACTCAATACCTCAACTCAATACCTCAACTCAATACCTCAACTCAATACCTCAACTCAATACCTCAACTGTGAATTTCTTGTGGATACAACTTATGGATAACTGGTGAATAACTCCATTGCCCTTCTCCAGCACCAAGATATATGCAATCCTAGTCAAACCTTCCAACCTCGATCTCCATAGACCTGTACGCTCCACCGGCGTCTGGATGCTCTAAACTCTTTGGATGGTGCTCAGTTTGTGTTTCTGCAAGTGCAGGGTTAGAAAAGACCCCTCTATGCATTAGTCCTTTTTGCAAAGATTAATGGTGTACTTGTGCCGCTCAGCTGCATTTATTGGGTTTCGCTGATTCATGGTACACCTTATTACGGTATCTTCACGTATATCTGATGGATCAAGAATATCCCGAGTTTAAAGGTCACCCTATTAGTGATTACCACTCTTGGTGTTTGTCGATGATCCAGATGTCAATAACTCAGCTGCAATGACCTGAATGTTTGAGCTGTTGACTTCTCTGTCCATAACTCAAGTGTCACGTTTCATTGAAGTCTGCTGTTAATTGCTATTTCAAATCATACTTTGCAAGGTCAAATTCAAGATTAATTGAGGGAACGAGTCACTGGCTTTGCAAGAATCTAGTGGTGCAAATTACCAGATGCTATAATTAGCTCGTGGCTTAATTCATCAGAAGACCATCTGCATGAATGAGTCAAACCTCTGTACCTCAGGGTACCTAAGTTGGAACAGTCTCATCAAGATAGACAATTGAAGGAGGTATTTTATTCATGGATTTACGGGTTCACCAGAGGTAAAACAATGCAATCCTGCATGTACATGAAACAGCATCAGGCCTTAGCAGTCGTTCCATCTTTTATCATTGATTCCGCTTCATGGATCAAAGGTGGATAAATGACTATTAAAGCGTGAGGTCGCACTGGTTGAACCTGCATATAGCCGGGCGGAATCTGCCATTACTACTGATAGAGAACATATCTTGATGAAACTATATGATCGGCTTTCGGAGTTTGTACCCCGGTCTTCGGAGATACTAGGGTACGACGGGGATATCGGAGATAATGGTGAGTCCTGCATATACAACCGTAAATATGACGTGATTGGTTTTTAATGGTGGATGATCTTGCATATAACGCCCCTGGGCCCTAGCGTAGGTTTTTTTTTGACTGTAAATTTCAAGTAGACGGTAGTCCTGCAGAAAAGCCCTTTATAAAGACGAACCCGTAAATGCATGAGAATAAGTGTATCGTTAGTAGATGCAACGTTACATTTTGAGGATCTGCATCTTGTACTCAAGAAGAAATGAAGAGGTGTACGGGTGTGCCTGCATTTTAAAGGTTAAAAATAATGGATGAATTTTTTCACCCTTTTATCCTGTTTAGAAAGCCCTCCAACGAACTGCAACAGTACATACGCGACATGCATGTTTGTAGGCATAAAATTGCGCTCGCAACCGAGGTGGTTTGCATGCAGCACATAGAACCGAGATTCCTGGGAAATGTGTATCTGATCGTGGTCACGTTAGATTGTCCAAAGTGTCCGTTTAGATTGTCCAGTGTCCGTTTAGATTGTCCAGTGTCCCTTTAGATTGTTCAGATTGTCCAAAGTGTCCCTTCAGATTGTTCAGATTGTCCAAATTGTCCCGTAGTTCGTCTCGTTAGACCGTATATGGACAGTCACGTGTCAGGCATCCTCGGTTGATCGCGCCTTAAATCTCTAAATGACGTCAATGTAGAGCGTTTAAACTGCACTAAATCATCATAAGATTGTCATGAAATCATGCAGTTGTTCAGGCCTCATATTCAAGCTTGTTTCATAAGTGTATCAGAAACATTTCAGAAACATTGATAAAATATCCATGCAACATGGCGCCGTCCATATTTTTTTTTTTTTTTCAGCATTCCGCCCGTCGGCCGCGGTCGTGCGCAAACCATATATGCGAAGCCATGCGTAATCTCTACAATTAATGATAGTATTCGCGTAGAGCTGAGAGGGTAGTTTGCCATGAATTTGCAGGTGTCTGATGTCTGATGTCTCCCGTTTGTCTGCCGTTTGTCTGTCTGATGTGTCTGATGTTTGTCTGATGTGTCTGTCCGATGTCTGCCGTTTGTCTCTCTGGTGTCTCTGATGACTCTGGTGTCTCTGATGACTCTGATGTCTCTCCTCTCTGATGTCTCTCCTCTCTCCATCCCTATTCTTCTTTACATCCTTATACTCAATTCACTGTCGTAAACTTCACATCCTGTATATTCACTGGCGCCTGCATATACCACCCCTATTTTTCTTACCTGCACTCCTATTGATCGCTTTTCCTTTTTCCCCCTCTAATTCCTCCCCCTCTCCACTCTCCCCACTCTCCCCACTCCTTCTACCCCTACGCATATCTCACTTTTTTCACGCTTTGCCGCACTCCTAGCGCGCACTTTGTCTTTTATGTGTGTTCCTGCATACATCGCTGCATATCAGGTACCGAGCAGGTCCACGCTAACACTTGCTTCTTTTTCTTATCTTGCTTCTTAGTGTGTTAAAGTATTCCTTACTTTAAACTTGAAACTTGGCTATATTGATATAATAACTGGCTTGGCTGTCCTTCCAAATCCTTTGTGCAGGCTTCTGTCCAACTTTATATCCTGACTCACTGCCAATCTAAAACATTGACCCTTAATCCTTGATTAGCCGCTGCTATAAGCTTGAGTTATTAGCGTTAGCTTGAGGTATTAGTGTTAGCTTGAGTCATCAGCGTTAGCTTGAGTCATCAGCGTTAGCTTGAGTCATCAGCGTTAGTTTGAGTCATCAGCGTTAGCTTGACGTGAGTATCTTTTAATTAAGCTTTGAGTCTTTGTTTTACTTTTGACTTAGTGGGACTTTAACATATGACTTGAGAAACTTGATAGTCTAACAAAGAATCTAGGTCTATTTTCTCCCTTTACTGTTTCAGTCTGTCAGTTATTAGTCTAGTCTTCAGTGGTTCGTTTACCCCCGTTCCCTTACTTAAAGACTAATCAAAGCTTCTGAATTCTCATCCATGGACCAATCATATATAATGGGACCAATGGACCCCAAACAAGTCCCCCCTCCTAGAAGAGGCTGCTATGGAGATGAACAAGATTACTTACGGCAAAATTCTTCTGTGGACCTGAAGCTCCCTATACCACCAGCTGCTGATTTACAACAGGGAATGCGAGCTCTGGTGCGAGGTGCTACCAACTACATGGACTACAATACGCTGGACCTTCAAATGAATGATCCTCGGTATATTCCACAAGATATACTGTTACAAATGCGAGATATTGATGCCAAGAGGCCAAAGGCTTATTTTGGATATCCTCTTGCTACGGGCATGAATGGGGGGGTTAACGAAGGAATGACTGGGTCTGGCATGACTGGGTCTGGGTGTGGGTCTGGCATGATTGGGTCTGGTATGACTGGGCCTGGCATGACTGGGCCTGGCATGACTGGGTCTGGCATGAATACCTCTGGCATGAATACCCCTGGCATGACTAGGCATAGGATGACTGGGCCTGGCATGACTGGGTCTGGCATGAATACCTCTGGCATGAATACCCCTGGCATGACTGGGCATAGGATGACTGGAACTCCAATCCCAGCTCCAATCTCAGCTCCAATCTCAGGCACTCCAATTACCGGGGTCACCGGAATCACAGGAGTTTCCGAGTTCACAACTATGCTTGGGGATATGCTCCCCCCAGCTAATTTTCATGGCAAATCTGTTCTTCCCCACACAAACGGTGTTCCTAGTGTCAATTCCGGAACGCCGGTGCCTGCATATGGTGCGTACCTCTCTGCAGGAGTGACTGGTGCGAATATCATCTCTACTAACAACTCCGCCTATAACTTTGGGCCTTCCATCATCAACAGTATGCCCGCCCCCACTTCGGGAGATCACGTGCACATAAAAAAGGAGGACCACGAACTAGGATTTTCCGACCAACTTTCGGAATATGATCAACGAAAGCTGGCTCATAGTCTCAAGCCACAAATCCCCCCCCTCAATGTGCAACAACATATCAAAAACTCGGAGTCCGCCTCGGAAAAAAAGGAGCCCGAGAACATGATTCTGACTCGTTGCTCCCGTTGCAAAAAAGAGTTTGTCCAGAACCTTCTGCAGGGCAAAAACCAAGCGTCCGCTACACATGGAATGGAACCGAAAATCTATAAGTTATGCAATCATTGTCGTGACCTCCAAAGACGACGGTCAAGGCGCTGGCAAAAAAAGACCAAGGATAAGGAGGGTGCCTGCAGGCGCTGTGGCAGTGAAATCCCAGAAACTGAACAGAACTACGTGTTGTGCCCTGTCTGCAGGAAAAACCTTCGCAATCGCAAAGCCAGTCGCGCTGCAAATGGCCGATGTGTACACTGTTCTGGCCCCATTGGGGATGCGATTATGGGGGCCGATGGTGGGTCCTCGGCGCACCGCCGTTCTTCTTTGTCTCGGGGAACAGACTTTAAAGTGTGTCAGCGATGCCGAGAAAATGACAAGATTCGACGGACCAACCTCGAGAAAATGGGCAACTGCAACCGATGTGCCAAGGCCTTGGACCCACACGACCAGGGTCGGAATAAGGTGTGTGCTGTATGCAGGGATAAGAAAAAGAAGAATAGTGATTCTTTAGAGCAACCAGGGCAATCTTGTCATTCATCGGGTGATTCCAGTCAATCATCTGGTCATCCCTCGGTTCATCCCTCGGCTCATTTGGCTCATTCAGCTCATTCGGCTCATCCCTCGGCTCCCTCGGCTCATCCCTCCACGGTCCCTAACCTTGATATGGTTCCTTCCGTGGGGTACGGATCCATGGACCAAGGAATGGGTTCAGGGGTGCACATGCAGTCCATGACCATAGCTCAGCCAGAATACGGTATGAATTATGGCCAGATGCTTCCCGTGGCACAACTGGACATTTACAAGCCTATGCAGGGACTGACTATGGACCAGCAATACTCGTACTCTCGGGGATATCCAAAGTAGCCTTATGTGCAGGCACCAACCATCACCAAAAATCAGATCAGACCTTCGATCATTCTTAGGCACTCCTCAAATCTACCAGACACCCTCAAACAATATCTTAAATGACCTACTTACCAGATTTTTTAACATTCCAGGGACAAATTCTTGAACCAACTAAAGACTAGCTCCCCAATAGTCAATAAATAAGCTAAATAAATAGCTTATATGGATTTCTTTTTTCCGGGATATACGGGTTTCTCACACACTTGGGTTCCTACTTAAGCGTGGCACGTGTATGTGTATGCAGTCCGCGTCAATGTAAAGAGTTCAAATCTTTGATAACACAAGTATTCTTGTGAACCACAGTTGATTTAATTTATCAAATGGTGTGAACGCACCTCTCCTGAGTCTTCACATGGACTCTACATTCCCTCTGAAGGGTTCAACTGCTTGAGTCAGTAACTGCCTGAGTCACTCAAGGGAACCTCGAGGTCAATCTCCCCATTCAGATTTCCTTCTCACAAACTCAGCCTTGACAAGACTCAACTTCTTGTTTCGTTTGAGTGTGATAGCTAATTGATCTTCTCTAAGGTTCTTGATGCAAATTCAGCAGTACTGAAGCAACTCTGAATTTATGGCAATAACCATTGATGCAACTTTGCTTTGTGCAGAATTGCTAATCTCCATTCATTATCATGTGTCCGTTAAGAGACTTTGATCTAGTGCTTGAGGAGCAAAGCTAGTATCTCTTATGACCATCTGAATAGACATGACTTGGATTGGATTGGATTATCCAATGTTAAAATTTCTTCGAAGTTCCTTTGAAGCTCGTAGATGTCTCTCCAGCATGGCTAGGTCTTCAATGACACTCTAGAATAGCTCATCTACTGTAGAACCCATCAAATCCTTTGGGTACAGTAGCTATGACTTTTTTTGGTTGACTTTCACGTGTAATAGTCTGACAATGTAACATTCTTGTTCTGATAAGTCTCTTCCGAGTTAAATCATCCACAATTAGTACCAACAGATCTTTGTAATAAATAAAACTTTCAAGCCCATATTGGAGCCTGCTTTAAACCATATAGGTTTCAACACATATTTTCCTTGAAGTCTTTTTTGGCTTTGGAAAGCTGTTTTCACGTCCTGAAGAATAAAGATATCGCAATAGCAATCCTTTCAATAATCCTTTCAATAATCCTTTCAATACCAATCCTTTCAAAAATCCTTTCAATAATCCTTTCAATACCAATCCTTTCAATAATCCTTTCAATAATCCTTTCAATACCAATCCTTTCAATAATCCTTTCAATAATCCTTTCAATACCAATCCTCTCTGCCGCAGCTAAATATTGTGGAGCTTGATGTAGAGTCGGTAGGTGTCGCCCCATTCCAAAAGCAATCTCTCAAGCCTTATTTAAAATCACCCAGACGAAAAAGTTGCTCTAGAGGAAGTACTAGAGCTAATATAGGACCTTAGCCACTGGCCGCCAATCTCCATTAGCTTTATATCCCCATTCTTTAAGCAAGTCCACCGATAGTTTGATAACTGGTTTCGAGTAATACCCAGGAAGTCATAGGAATGATTATAGTACTGTTGCCCTCCTTTGATCATTGTTGAAAAATGGAAAGGTAGTCCACATTTCTAGCCTTCCCTTGCCAGCCGCAAATCCTCCTTGTTAAACCAAGCCACACGCAAACGCTGTAAGCCCTACCAAGATCCCAGAAGATATCAAGGTAGCATTGAAACACAAGTGTGAAATCCTCAACCAGAAATTTAATGCGACTGTGCCGAGGTTTGCCCGGAGTTTGTAACCCAAGAACCATAGATGCCAAAACATTGATTGATCCAAACATCTACCAAGACCAAAAGCTTCTTCTGTAAAGAGTGGTAATCAGAAACGTCCATAAGCATCAGTCCGAAGAAAATTGTCCACGTAGCCACGAGAATAGTTTGAAAGAGACGAATCATTGACAAGGTGACTAAAACTTGTAGTGTTCAAAGGAACTTCCAAGCATGGCAATTCATTAGTCACGTTATTAGCTGAAGAACTCGGCCGACGAATAGCTGTGAACGGTCTGAGACAGCGGCCTGAATCCTTCTTTTTCATGCATCACTTTCCACTTGGTTTTCCATTGACATTCCGTGGGCTTGCGGTAGACTTGGAGTTTTCTGAGTCGCTTAGTGTTGGGATTGACCTGGTTGACCTGGTTGACCTGGTTGACCTGATTGAACTGATTGAACTGATTGAACTGATTGACCTGATTGACCTGATTGACCTGATTGACCTGATTGAGCTGATTGAACTCATTGAACTGATTACCCTGATTGACCAGATTCATCCCGATTGAACAAATTAAGCTGATTGACCTGATTGAACTGATTGACCTGGTTGACCTGATTGAACAGGTTGAATACATTGAACTGATTGACCAGGTTAACCAGATAGATCCAGATTCATCCTGATTGAACTGATTGACCAGGTTGAATAGATTGAACTGATTGAACTGATTAAACTGATTGACCTGATTGAATAGATTGATCCCGATTGACCAGGTTGACCTGATTGACCTGATTGAACTGATTGAATTGATTGAGTAGGTTGACCTGATTAACCTGATTGACCTGATTGACCTGATTGACCTGATTGACCTGATTGAGCTGATTGAACTCATTGAACTGATTGAACTCATTGAACTCATTGAACTGATTAACCTGATTGACCAGATTCATCCCGACTGAACAAATTAAGCTGATTGACCTGATTGACCAGATTCATCCCGATTGAACAAATTAAGCTGATTGACCTGATTGAACTGATTGACCTGGTTGACCTGATTGACCTGATTGACCTGATTGAACTGATTGAATTGATTGACCTGATTGAACTGATTGAACAAATTGACCTGATTCATCCCGATTGACCAGTTTGACCAGATGGACCCCCATTGATCCGTACATCCCCAAATTTTAAGGTTTTAGAAAATTCCTTTAGACAGAAGTTCAAGTCAAATTCCATACAATATGCTATGAACAGCTTAGTATAGTAGGTATGAGTGGAGCTATGAATTCAACTAGCTTTGTCTGTGTGTAATAAATCTTCAGAATAAATTTAATCAAATTTATTATTTTCACATACTTTGTTAGTAATGATGGTAAATAAAAAATTGGGTGATTCGTGTTCTGAGTTAGAAGAGCGACAGGCTTCTTTTGCAGTGATTTTCAAAAAGAATCAAACAGTGCGAAAATGATACAGTGCGAAAATGATTCAACCAATGATTCAACCCATAATTTAAAAGAATATATCCTTATAATAAATATGGGAAATTAGTTTTTTAACTATATAAAATATAAAATTTAATAGTTTAGGTTATTAATAATCAAAAGGTTGAGTAGACAATCTAAGAAGTTATATTACACTAGGGTGATTCTTATCTATCTTATATGGACATCTAACCTTAGGTGGAACAATAGTAGGTTAATTTGCCATATATCTTAAAAATTATCCTCTGTAGTTGGTATTAGCTTTCTTTCTCATGGCTGCATTCGCACACCGACCCAGTCTATAAAGAGGATTCGGAGTAATTACCAAAGACTCACAAAAGTATAAAAAGTATCAACGTTAAAGAACTAACAATAATATATTATAACTTAACTAACATAGTTAGGTACAGGAAGAATCTGAGAAATATTAATATACTGATTATTCGCACGATCCATTCGCACGATCCATTCGCACGATCCATTCGCATTATCCATTACTGTTCTGATACACTAAAGTAATAGCTACGTTCCTGCAGGGGTGGAGCCTCGGGTATCAGCTTACGATTAAATCTGTCTCTTAGAACTCCTTAGAGAAGATCCCCTGAGAATTCTGTGACAGACATTCTGTAACGTGATGTATTCAATATCTAGTCTGTGCAGAGGTAAAAAAGGTCGCTAGGGATGTACGGGTTTATATTCTCTCTTTGTATATAAGAAGAGGTCGTGCAAGTTCAATAGAGCACAAGTAAAACAGGTTTAGGACAGCAGTCCAGGGAAATGAGGGCTATTGCAATAGAACCTTAAGTGCAGGTCACTTAGGTATATAAACTGCATATGCGCCTCATATCACAACAATTCTCACTATTCCATTCGCACTATTCCATTACTATTCAAACCAGTACATAATGTTTCACACCACTTGCATTACAATTCAATATTCAGAAATCTTAAATCTGGACGATTGCCGAAGATACTTTCAAATTTCGATGACACTACATTTTCAATCATGGTTTGAATCATTTTGAAAAACACTGTATTTACAGATTCTCAAATTAGTCACTTGTTGAAATTATGGTAAATAGCCTGCACATAGAGTAGGGATGTACGGGTTTTATCTTGGGATGCAGTCATTCCACCCAATACCTCTCATCACAACCTCTCAATCAAAACTATACCCACAGAATACAGACTGCAGAGAACTGGCTAACTAACTAACCACTGGTTATATGCAGTACTTCCCAAATAGGAAGGAGTAGGTCAGTCAATTAACCCAGTACCTCTCATCACAACCTCTCAATCAAAACTATACCCACAAAATCCCACTTCCCCCTCTATAACCTTAATCCCTCTCTTAATTCCTTAATGAAATACAAAATAATATGAAAAGAATATTGAATTCTAATACAAGTTGGTGTGAAACATTACGCTATTTGGTTTGAATCATTTTGCTAGTGTGGTTTTGTAAAGAGGAAACTTCCAGTTCCGCATCAAACATCAGTACCTCAGGTGTGCCTCAACCATGGTGTACAGTCAGAGATGGTGGAATATCAAGATAGCTGTATTAGTAGTATCAGACTGAGTGGAAGATTCATTAGCACCTTCAACGGTCAGAGGAGTACTCTTGTAAGTCTTGTATATGTATTTGTCTGATTGGTTTTATACATGAGCGACAGCTCCCCTTTTATATTGGAGTGGACCTTCACCCCCACTACCCTTTTCGGGTAGGTGTGCACAATAGTCATTATGACATCTCATTTAGGAGATCAAAAGGCCAACTTGTAACAAATCACTTTCTGCATCATCATCTCTTTGATTCGGCGTAATTGATATGCTATATAGTGTGTAGGAAACTCTCGTAGGACGCGCGTATCATGGACGCATTTTCTTTCATATGAATGGGCACTCGAAAATAATACCGTTCTTTTTTTGTAACGGGCTTTGCTTCTACCTGAAACAACTTACGATCCGGAATGGTGGAAGAGAAAATTAACGAGGACGAATTCACCAAATCGCCTCTGGCTGTATGTATAGTTTTCCCGTAATCACAGTACTGCTCCATACTAACTCATCTGACATAGAAGGCGAAAAAAATTGGCGGTAGTAACGAGCTACTTTGCCCCAGACACTAAGCCAAAAATCATCATTGATGACACGGTTGCTAAATTTAAGTACTTGCTCGGTTTAACCGATCTATTCCAGCACTTTTTAGATTCCAGAGCCAAAAGTGATCCGGTTTTTCTGGAGAGGTTGAAAACACTGACTCACAAGCCACTGGCTTCTAAAGGTGCTCATAGACAAAGAAAAACGGAGAAAGAAGAAGATGCTGAGCTCTTGCGTGCTGATAAAAAAGAGAGCACAGCAATCGAGTTCACCAAAAGTCCCAGCTACATAAATGGAGAACTCCGCCCCTACCAGATCCATTATACGAGAACAACTTGTCCGGCATTTTGGCCGATGAGATGGGGTTGGGAAAGACTTTACAGACGATCTCTTTTCTCGGATACTTGAGATACTTGAAGAATATTAATGGGCCTCATATTGTGATCAGCCCAAAATCAACCTTAGATAATTGGAGACGGGAATTCGAAAAGTGGACTCCCCCTGCGTATCTTAGTGATGCAAGGCACAAAGGAAGAGAAATGACATCATAGCGAAACAATTGATGACATGTGAATTAGTAGAATAGAATTAGAATAGAATTAGTAGAATAGAATACTCCAGTATTTACAGATAAAACAGTGGCAATATCAAATCCTCGTTTAAAGTCATGAATCACAGTATCGAGGTGGATTTTGCCTTGGCAGAAGCCAAGTATGAGCGTTTTCGCCAGCTCTTTCCCCAGAAGAAAGCCCCAAAGGGCTTCTCCTATGACCCGTCCAAATCCGAAACCGATAACTTAGACAATCTAGCATTGTTTGCATTGAATCGTAATACCACGGCTGCTGTCTTCTATGTATTCCCAAACATTTTCCTTGATTTGATGTCGAGATATAACCTGTAAAGGGGAATCTTCGTTAGAGGTTTCGTCAATATATCCGCGACATTAGCTTTAGTGTTAACATATTCAACACTGATATTATCTGTAGCAATTTGTTGTCTCACAAACTCAGCCTTGACTGTAATATGCTTAGATCCTTCAAACTTCTTTTGTCCTTTGACAGTTGTGATTGCAGACTGATTATCACATAATAGTTGAAGTTTGTATTCAGAGTCAATTTCTCTTAATAGATTCTTGTTCCATATTGCCTCAAGAGTTGTTGTACAAAGAGCAAACAGCTCTGCGTTAAGAGAGGATACAGCAATCATAGATTGTAACTTGGATTTCCACAGAACTGGAGTCTCCAAACATAATGATGTATCCCGTGATTGAACGACTCGTTCTGAAGCAAAGCTAGCATCGGAGTATGCTCTTATTTCACGGTTTGACTTGGACTGATAGATTAGTCCCAATGTTGAGGTTGACTTGAGGTAACGTAGTACTTCTTTGCTGCTTTCAAATGTTTTTAGTTGGGGTTTGTAAGGTGTCTTGAAAGTATCAGAACGAACAGCGTTGGCAGCGTAACTTCCCAACGATTGATCTGAATTCTGTTTCATCGCCATCATCGTCTGTCGAGTTCCTTTCAAAATCTTTTGGGTCAGCTGGTATAGCGTGACCTTTTCCATCAGACGTACCATAATTCATTAAGAGATTATTAATATAATCTTGTAAAGATAATTTCATGTAACCATGTTCCACTTTAATATTCATGCCTAGAAATTTCTGGGCTTCTCCTAAATCTTCCATTTTGAAAGTCCTGCTTAACATTACCTTAACTCCTGACACAGAGCCTAGATTGTTTCCAAGCACTAGTAAATCGTCCATATAGAGCGCTATGAGTCCTATCGAAGACTCAATTCTTTTGTAATAGATGCATATCTCATTTATAGCTCTTTGAAACCCCAATTTGCCGATAGTTTCATTAATCACTTGA
>NLAU01000948.1:178-75710 GCA_002370875.1 Metschnikowia arizonensis | reverse complement strand
ACCTACTACTACTACAACCTACTACTACTACAACCTACTACTACTACAACCTACTACTACTACAACCTACTACTACTACAACCTACTACTACTACAACCTACTCTATAACCTATACTAGAAATAAAATCACCTAGGATGTGGACAGACCCAGTGCCAAACCGCAATGCAGTGTTCTTAATCCTTACACATGTGACCGTGTTGTATTGTTGAAGCGTTGAATTGCAGTTTGACCCTATGGTTTGAGGTTTGAGGTTTACTATGGCTGTGTAAAGCCGAAGTCTATAAAGCTGAACCAACTGTAACTCAGTATCAAAGAATCTAACAATAGTAGTGTAGACTAGAAGTAGTACTACTATCAGCAAGGTCAGTCGCTCGCCGCGACTCCGTTACCTGGGGTCTTCACTACAGCGCTCGCCACTCAACCGATTCGCAATCTTGTACACGCACTTGGCTCTTGGCCAGTTCAACTTCGCACACCCACTAAAATGTATAAAAGGTTTTGAGGGAGTAGTTGAGGGTGTTGCACTGATTACTACACACGCACACTCACACACACACACACACATACACACATACACACACACACACACACACACACACTCACTCACTCACTCACTCACTCACTCACTCACTCACTCACTCACTCACTCACTCACTCACTCACTCACTCACTCACTCACTCACTCACTCACTCACTCACTCACTCCCCCCCTCTCATTACACTAATTAATATAATTACATTCTTTGTTTACTATACTTTTATTCCTCATGGATCTCACAAACTGCATTCCTTGTCTTATATAGAAAAGCAGAAATGTCCCGAACACCTTATCACCCCCGTCGCCAACTTCATAAAGATCCACGCCTTGCGGCTTATCTTATCTCTATTGGGAATTAGCCACCCGTTATCGGAGACTTCCCTGAGCAGTTTAATACGGACATGATAGCATGCGTATTATCTCTCTGGATGGCGGTGGCCCTATGGATCGAAGTTAGGGAAAGTATCCTCTGCTTTTTCAATGTCTAAGGCAATTCGCGTCTAATCGCACAGGTGATTTTACCCCATGGGTAGTGCGGTACCCATTAATATTATATAGGTGGAATGTCATTGACCATAGCAAGTACGAGTCTCACCAGTGGTTTCGCCAGATGTAACACCTTACAACGGAACATACCCCAAGTCTATAGGCATCCCCATTTGGAACCCATCAACGATAAACTGACTTACAAAGTATTAAAGAATCTATCACTATAGCTAAGAATAATATCTGGTAGTATAGACTGGGCTTGTGAACCTGTATAAACAGAAGAACTCTGATAAATTTCAAGGATCTTAGATATAAGAGATGATAAGTTGTTTGTAATAAGGAGTTATGGATACATTATTAGGTATAGATTAGGAGAGAATAGAGGAGAATTACACAATTAGAGGTCAAAATTACAGAGGTCAAATTATATCCCTATATGCTCAGTTATCTTAAATATCTACCTGATACTATCACGGATACAAAAACTCACTCATTTACATTGCTCAGCAACTATTAATACAGGGTCACCCGTGGTCTGAACACTTTGGTAATTTCCCATCTATTTACAGTTTGTAGTCTTTTCAGGTTACCTACATAAACACTAAGTATTTATTTAATAGTGATATTTTCTTCTTGTCAGCCTAGTTGATGAAGGAAGTGGTGTTTCTCCAGTATTCACGGACCGCTAGAAAGTCGGCCCATACCAGCATCTCTTGTGCAGACGTGATCCGCATGACATGAAAGAAATGCATAAAATCCGGCCTGTGGAATCAACGCAAGTTAAAATCTTCTTACTAAAAATCCGCTTGATGTTCCTAAATTTTGATATCTAATGAAATGTCCTCTGTGAGGAAGTCCGAAAGAATTTAGCATGTGGAAACATTCACATATGAAACAAAAAGGTCAGAAATTCTTAGAAGTAGATTCAAGCCGTTTAGAAGAAAATGGTTGGAGTTTGCGAAATTGGATTTTTGTGATGCAAATCCGGATAGAGCCGAAAGAGAGAAACGTCTGATGGCCAGATTAGTCTGAGACGTCTGATGGCCAGATTAGTCTGAGACGTCTGATGGTCTGATTAGTCTGAGACATCTGATGCCCAGATTAGAGAGAAATGTCACATATGCCTGTGGATATGGTTAAAGAATGTAACATGCAGAAATTCGACAGTCACATGGATTGACCGAAGAGCAAGTCAAATTGTCACAAGCGGAATAATTATATGTGGCCGGGCACTTAACCACCACATTGTTCGTTTGAAATTTGGTGGTGCATGTAAAATAGCGCTTTTGGTCTGCAGCAGGTTGCATGCAGATTCTAATCGTTTCGACGAAATGCAGAATAAAGAATTTTTCTGCGATTGTCTGCAGGTAGCATTCTTTCCCTCGCTTTTAAGCAATCGCACTGAGCTTTAAACCCGATCTCCGCACTGCATGTTACGCGCTGGCACATGCTCACGTGCGTGCGTTCTAGTGCGTTTGCTGTGCGGCAAGAGAACATTTCTTCCTGCACTCAAAGCCACATCATCTGACTTGCGCTGCATTGTGGTGAACGGAGGAGTTCCGCAGTGGTTATACATGAGGAACCACCTGACCAACCAGGGACTAATGAGATATAGACAGAGGGTTAGATTACACTTACTATTCACTTATAGATAATCTTATAAACCCTCTGTTGACAAGTCACCTTTCCAAATATCTAAGTACTGATCAATCTCATCAATATCCCATTTTGTGCCTGTCATAAGTAAACACTTGTTTAGTAGAATAACTTATCCAGTAGTCGTCCCTTTATATTGAGCTACTTGGGGTGGATGTAGTAGATACATCGACCTGAAAGTCTTGGCCAAACAGAATCGATCCCCTATTCCCCGTTACCCGTTGTGTCAACGAGTACCTAGGAGGCACGGAGTCACGGTACTTCGTGGATATGTTATACGCAGACCTGTGATTATATGCCGGTTGCTAGTGGGTGAAAACATTTCACCCACCTCGCACCTCGTCTAAACCCTTTGGTCTTGTAAGGTACAACTTACTTATCCCTGTATATCAATCTATACTAAAACACAAGTTGAAACTTTGAAACCATGGTAGGCCTCTATCCTACCATCGAAAGTTGATAGGGCAGAAATTTGAATGAACCATCGCCAACTTAAAGTCATGCGATTCGTTAAGTTATTATGAATCATCGAAAATGTTGATTTTTTATCTAATAAATACTACCCTTCGTGAGTCTGGTATTAAGCATGTATTAGCTCTAGAATTGACAGGCGTATGCCAATTAGCAAGGTACTATCAAATAAACGATAACTGATTTAATGAGCCATTTGCAGTTTCACTGTATGATGCTATACTTAGACATGCATGGCTTAATCTTTGAGACAAGCATATGACTACTGGCAGGATCAACCATATAACTATAAAAGAAGTTATTTTTTTAAGATTTTCCACTTACTGGTAGCAAAAAAAGATTAAAAGAGATCATAAAGTTTATGGATTTGGCATTGCCTAGTAATCCACTGTTTCACCTTGCACGGGGAGACGTTGTCAGCCCGAGACTTGAGCGATAAAACGCGAGGCCAGGGGTAGAGAATAGAGAGTCATAGTAAGTGAAAGTCATAGTAAATCATAGTCATAGTAAGTCATAGTAGGTCATAGTAGTGATAGTCATAGTAAGCCATAGTCATAGTGAGTCATAGTAAGTCACAGTAGTCATAGTAGGTCATAGTAGTGATAGTCATAGTAAGCCATAGTCATAGTGAGTCATAGTAAGTCACAGTAGTCATAGTAGTCATAGTAATTCATGTATCACACCATGTTCATGTATCACACCATGTTCATGTATCACACCATGTTTCAACACATCTCATTAAGTTAACTAAACTCCGGAGAATTTTCTTTCTGTTAATTTTGTAGTAGAAACGACACTGGTCCTCCGAATTTATTAGTATTAGTTGGTTTTAGATTACCAGAGTAAGCTAAAATATCTATAAGGTTAGTCAGTGTAAAGTATTGGGGATGCTTGGTATTAGTGATGGTTGCTGATGGTGATGGTTGGTATTGGTAGTTAGTAGCTTGTCTCAATTCCAAATCAAAACATTGACTGACATACTGTTCGAATAATAAGACTCATTCCTATCCAATCATCTTTCATAAGTGCTGCCATACTGCCATACTACCATAACAGCAGCCCACAAGGGGGCGCGGGCTCTTATATATATTCCATCCAGTGGCAAATGTTTCATCTGTATCATTTTTGGTTTCATATCTGCACCGTTCAACCTTGCAGGTTAGAAACGAGTCATGGCTTGCATTTCAACAAATTATTAGTACTAGTATTAGTACGATTAGGCTTTACATTGGGTCCTGATTGGTCCTCTTTGGTCCTCTTTGGTCCTCTTTGATGCTCAGGGGGAATCCAGGGTTTATATTTTTTGGCGTGGTGTGCATATCGGTTTATGACTTCTTAACTCCGGCTTCCGACATAGTTGCATGCGACTGAGGGGTGATTGACCATGTGAGCATTACACAAAGACTGCTGAGCCTAGACTATAAATATCACACTATCTCTCGAGATTTAACCGGTATTATTATTTGATTTTGTGACTATATATTGTGGTTAAGAGAATGTCTTGGTCTTATAGATATGGTGATGTACTGATTGATGATTGATTGAGTGATTGACTACTGACTACTGATTACTTATTGATTGACTGATTGATTGATTGATTGATTGATTGATTGATTTATCGACTGATTGATTGATTGATTGACTGACTAACTTACTGAGTTACTGGGTTTAAATGAGTGACTGACTAACTGACTAACTGACTGACTGACTAACTAACTTATTGAGTTACTCGGTTACTAAATGAGTGACTGACTAACTAACTAACTTACTGAGTTACTGGCTTACTAAATGAGTGACTGACTCACTGACTGAGATTGTGGATCAGAGTATCACCATAGGGTAACTACCATGGACTATCCATAGAAAAGTCCCAGGCTAATAGAAGCCCCTGGAAGTCTAGAGGCCGGTCGCTCTTATGACAGCATAACAGGAATCTCACAAAGTATCACAGAACTCAATATCCATTCAAGTTATTATTATATGGAACATACCTTAAAGTCGTTAATTGAATGGATGTTTTGGCATCCACTCTCAAATATTCTCGAAAAGGAGAAGCGTTTTACCTTTTGTTCTATTTTTAACACTGATGCCATGGCTAAGGAGACCATCACGGATCAGCTAAGGATATTTCAATGGAATGGATGTTCAGATACTTCAGTTTATCTTGTTAACAAGCCTGTTTAATCCTCAAACTATCGGTGGACAAAAAATGAGCATAAAGAGTACTGTAAATAAGTTGACCAGTGTTCCCATTCAGCTCTGGTACTTGATTTGCATCTTTTTATATCGTCAGGGTGATTTAAATAAGCCTTGACAAATTCGTTTCGGAATCCAGAGACTCGTGGCACCACTACCGACTCTTCAAATCAACCTTCACATTTATTGGCTATTCTATAAATGATATAATCTGTATTTTCCGCTCTGTCTTAGGTGCTATATGATGTGGCTGAGTTGATAAAGACGGTCTCTACAAGGCCAGAGATTTCTTCTAGGTCTTCCTAGTACTAATTAGGAGTATTTTTTGGATTTGGGAACGCCTGAAAAAAGCAAAGCTTCGGTCTCTATCAATGATAACATTGACTCTGACTTGTTCCTATTGATACTAAACTCTGACACCTCATGTTGCCAGCCCAACCAGAAACGCCGAGTTAACGTATCAAGTGTTGAATCTGCACTAATCATCCTCCTTGACAATCCATACACTCATGCACCGTCCTTGACCCTGCAGCTCTGAAGCTTGGGCGGTGCCTTGCACTCAAAACTATTACAACTCAGAATAGTTGGATGCAAAAACTTGTTGACTATTATTATTGCCGACTGGTTATCCATAATAGTTGAACTTTGTGAGTCAATTTCACCCATTCTTAATCCATTGCTTCAATGGTACAGAGAGTAAACAGTTGAGTGATGATATTGCAATCATGGATTGTAGCTTGGATTTCAACATAACTGAGAGTCTCACCTGTGATTGAACGTTTCTGATTATTTGTTCAGATGCAAGTAAGGAACGGAGCCGAATCTGAGGAGCCAAGCTAGTTAAAATGGAAGGACAGAAAGTCACGTCGGTAAGTGTGAGCAGTTAACGAGTTTGACTGGCTGCGATAAGAGCGTTTCTAAGAACATTCTATAAGAGCTTCCCCTGTAATGGCTACGGAGGCATATAGCTAGAGGGATGAGGAATAAGCAAGCGACCGGGCCACCGTTATTGGCGCTGCATGTTCAAAGGAGTACTATGTGAGTCAAGAGAGCGACTGGCGAATAACATCAGGAATGATGAGGATCAGCGAACAGGTTTCTGGGACCGGTGTAACCTTTGAGGCTAAGCGACCGTGAGCCTAGTCTGTATATTTGTCTCTGGGTGTGTGGTCTTGATTTCGCCACTGGTTCTCTTTGCTTGACCATATGATTTACCATATGATTTTTCTAGTTCCTCTTGGATTTTCAATTGGGGTGGTAGAGTACGGCTTCAAGTAGCCGTCACCCTTCAAACTGTAGCTGACATCTGCCCTTCTCACTGGCCACATCTGATATCAATCTATGCATGAGATCCGGGGCAAAGAGACAGGCCAATATTAAGGACCAATTTCATCAACATGTCTCCAGCAAGACTTAGTGAACATTGAAGCTAATGGACATGATGTGTATCAATTGATGTTCACTCTTACACTGTGCTTAGGGGTCTGCGAAAGTCACCTATGTATATGTGTGTCCTGCATATAGTCGTGATATCAAACCAAACCTAATAGGCACGTGACTCTGATCATGTTTTCGCGCTTCACGTCTAACATGCCAGCTTCCAGGAACAGGTGTAGTGACTAGAGCATCAACCAGCAAAATGTCCATTGATGTCCATCATGGATCTGTGCAGTATCCCCTGGATCTACTGCTGGATAATAACTGTTCTGATCCTGCATCGGAGCTGATTTTACATGATCAACTGGAACATGACGAACTAGAGCGTGACAGGGAAGGACTGGAGGGGGGGACTCGGGAGATCCAGGAGATGAAGGAGTTCCAAGAGATTCAGGAGTCCCAAGAGAGTCAGGAGTCCCAAGAGACTCAAAACACTCAGAAGTCCCAGGAAACCCAGACGAAAAACAATAGTGGGGACAATGTTAAAAAGGACAGTGCAATTGGTGGAGACGTTGATAAAAACCCCTTCCTGTATTCAGAACTCCAGGTATCCCCACAACCTCCCCAAAAATCAGTTCAGGAGCCCCCAAAAAAGTCTAAAAGATTAACGTTACAGGAAAGATTGGCCCTAGCAGCAAAGAAGAAAAAGGCCCAGAAAGAAGGCCCCAATTCTGACCATACTCAAGCTCCTGAACCGGTTGAAGTGATCCAAGAAAAGAATACAAAATCTATTGAAAATGTGTCAAACAATCTCCCTCAAATTGATTTAGAGCGTCAAACCCAAGAACTTCGACTCAAACTCCAAGAAAATGAGCGAGACTCTTCTAAAAATGCAAAAATTACTGAGCCAGACACGAAAAGAGCTGCAGAACTTGAAAGAAAACTCGCCGAAAAAGACCTTGTGATCCGTCAGCTAATGGACGAGGGACAGGAGCTTTCGAAAAAGGAATTGAAGCTCAATGAGAAAATCAAGTCTCTTGTTTCCACCAATACCAAGCTCGAAGCCTCGCTACGAAACTATGCAGATAAGAACCAGGAAACGTTGTTGAAATTGAGCGAAATGGAGGATTATTTGCAGAAACATAAGTTCAAAAGCATCGACCAGTTCATGGCGCACGTGACCGACTTGAAGGACCAGGTGGCGCTTCTTGAAGCAAACGTGGCTCAGCTACAAAAGGACGACTGGCAAGCAAAGTATAAGGACCAGGAGATCCTCTACATACAGGAGCAGGAGCAGAGAAAGGCCTCCGACAAAAAATTGAGCGAAGTTTTACTACAGAATGACTTGGCCCGGAACCAGTTCAAGTTGGAACTCCTGTCCAAGGACGATATCATTGCCGGGTTGAACAATGAAATTTTGCAGGCGAAAGGTGAATACGCATCGGAGTTATCCAGGCTCGAAACCAAGATCGAGCTTCTACGCTCTGAAAACGAGAACTTCCTTAAGATGTCGTTGCAAGGCAAAACCGCCAATTCCGACCCAGCTCAACATGAATGCGGCTTTGATACTGACTACATCAAATTAGCTGAAAACCATCTGACTTTGCAGGCGCAATACCTATCGTCTCAGGAAAATTGGAAGACCATCGAGATGAACCTTTTGGGCAAAATCGAGCAGCTTTCCGAATCCGTGCAGAGTTACCAGGCAGCCAAACAAAAAAGCTCTGCTGAATTGAAGCGGGTCCACGCCAAATTGAATGTACATGAAGACAACATTATGAAATTGACCAATGAGAACACAAAGCTCCATGAGTCATTGAAGGAAGCAGAGTTCCAGCTCAAAATGAAAACAAACGAGTTGGCAGACCTCGAGGAGAAGTTCGATGAGGTCACTGGAATTTTTAATGCTGACAGATCAAACTACGATATGAAAATTGAAACTCTTAACCAGGAACTCAAAAGCCTTTCTGCCCAGCTCGAAGCCCAGGATGTCTATAACCAAGGAACCTTTGGCTTATCGAGCACACGCAATTTCAAAGACGCTGGGCTTTATATCGACATGAAACCACTTCAAAGCCACGGCAGTCAGGTGTCGAACATTGTGGTGTCTCCAAATGGGTCTGGAAGCACCATTGGCCAGCCGCTCACGTGGGACGAGGGCTATGCCAGATGCAATGAGAATGCGGTAAGCGAGAGGGCCCTGATTTACGAGAGGACGCCGGTTTACGAGAGGACGCCGGTTTACGAGAGGACGCCGGTTTACGAGAGAAACCTGATCTACGAGAGAAACCTCTCGGATCACAACGTTTCTAGCCAATCATTGGTAGAAGAAATCTACCCATCGGAATCACCAGACGTCAACCAGTCAGGCTTCAGCAGCAGGATCCCTCTGAGTGCAGGAGCCACCAAGAACATTCAACTCATCAGTAAAATGAGCTCCACGGTGAGACGGCTCGAGACAGAAATTATGAGCTTGAAGGAGGAGAATGAGCAGTTGATTCTCCAAAAGGATTCTGCTCAGAAGGAGATTGTGGACCGCACGCAGTTGGTTGAGAGGATCAATGATCTTGAAGCGCAGCTAGATGCAATCCAGGCAAAGTTGGCACAGAAGGAAAAAAACGAGGAGACCCTTTTGGAGGTGATTGGCGAGAAAACAGAACAAGTGGAGGAGTTGAAGGCAGATGTGGCGGATCTCAAGGACCTTATGCGGCAGCAAGTGCAACAAATGATTGAGATGCAAGGAAAGTAGAAAGACAGGTCAAGGAGTTTATATAGAAGATAGACTATATACTTAAGGTAGAGAATCGATGTAAAGCAGAGGGAATAAAAATCGGAAAACACCTGTACACCATGCTAGGGTAGGCCAAAAAAAAAAAGGAACACAAGCGAAGTCTTGGAGCAACAATTCCGGACATGTCATATATCAAATTTCAGCAAATTTAACCTTTTCGAGAATCCGAGGGTACTACCACAACAATCATATATCATCAGAAATACACGTAAAATCTGTAGGTCCCAAGTTAATAAAAGTCCTTCAGCAACTATTCAATAAGCATAGGTAGTCAGAAAGATTAACAGTCTTCTAAGCACGAGGTTTTCATCACCTCCCAAGTTCACGTCTTGTACAAGCACAGGAGGCAAGATTCAATTCCAAGGCCTCCACAATTCTAAGTTTGTAGCATTTCAATTTCCTAAACCGACAACTCTAAAGCCAGCTAAAACTCAGAGCTTCTATGTAGAAGAAAAAATGCAACTGCCAAAGTTAAAGCTCCTTTTAAACTCCAGGACTATTGATCAGAATACCAGGTTTATTCAGTTCCTTGATAAAGTGATCAAAAGTAGTTTATATAGTTAATATCAAGGAGGATTTCCTGGTCAAGGAGGATTTCCTGGTCAGCTGTTAACAAGACTTCAACATTCTTGCAACATGGTAAGAAACGAATGTTCAACACCCAACTATTGAAGCGAACGGAGTTCCTAATCCAGAACAGATGATTGTTCATTTATGCGCTAAACCTAGAAGCATGTTAGAAGACACATTTTGAGTATGAAGTAGTTTGATTGACTAGTGCGACTACCCTGACTGAGTCTTCTCGAGTAACATTCGCACATTCACATTCGCAGTGTAACATTGGCAGTAACCATTAAGTTCTACACGCACTCTTGGCCAGTTCCACTGCGCATACCCAGTAAAATGAGGATCTGTAAATGGTGATTTAATTGAGGGAGTAGTAATACGTGAGAATTTGCGAACTGACATGCTGACAGTCACTCACTAAATAATAAAATAATAAAATAATAAAATAATAAAATAATAAAAATAATAAAAAATAAAATAATAAAAATAATAAAAAATAAAATAATAAAATAATAAAATAATAAAATAATAAAATAATAAAATAATAAAATAATAAAATAATAAAAAATATTATAATATACTATATATTATATTATTTTGCATCATACTACCCATGGGGTAACCCCTTGTGCAATCAGACGTGGTTGCCAAACAAGTGGGAAAGCAATCCATCCATTTCCTACTCACCGGAATTGTCTCGCTCCGATTAGGACCTAACATGCCCCAAGATTCTATATGAGACTCAAGGATTCCTCTTTCTGAGAATCATCCACGAATAAACAGAGTTTTGAAAGTACTGAACAATTATAAAGAATCTAATAAGTAAATAGTAATGTTTGTTCAGTACTTCTAAAACTCTGTTTATTCATGGATAGATTCTCAGAAAGAGGAATCCTTAAGTCTTATATAGAAAAGGGGAAAAGTCGGGAGCCGGATATCACCGGCGTCCTCGAACTTGATAGATAAGACGACCTTATCTCTATTGGGAAATTGGTTATCGGAGACGTCCTTGAGCAGTTTAATAGGAGGATAAGACAGCGCGCGTCTTATCTCTGCGAACGGCGCCTTCGGCCTGACGGATCTGTACATCCCGAAGATAGGGGAAAGCATTATTGCTCCTCTGCTTTGTCAGGGTCTATAAGATTCCACGTCTGATCGCACATGGTAGGTGATTTCCACTCCCATGGGTAGTGTGATACCCAATTTTTCAATTCTATCGCAGTCGCACGCTCATTCTCTACTACCCATAGAGTAGTATACCTATAGAGTACAGTAGTATAAGTAAAGTGTTCGATTCTTGATAACGTTGATACTTTTTATACTTTCTTTTACTTTTTATTCGTTGATCAATCCACTATTTGGAATCAGGTTTATAGACTTTTGGGGCTTGCCTCTAAACCATGTTGCCACCGCCTAAATCCAGTGGTAGTAGAGAATGGCTGAATAGCAATTGTACTCCTGATTGCTATGGTCAAGGACAAATCCGGTGAGAGTAAGTAGTGGATGGATTACGTTCCCAGTTGTTTGGCAGTTCATGTCTGATGGCACATGGTAGGTGATTTACCTAGAGATCTGACAATATTATATTATTATTTAGTAGTGAGTGAGTGAGTGCGAGTACTACTCCATCTCTCCCCAACTCCCAATACATCACCATTTTACAGATACTCATTTAGTGCGTATGCGCGGGGAACTAACCAAAAAGAAAGTGCCCTTAGACGTTCTGCGCTGCACGCGCGCTACACTGACGGAGCCCACGAAAACCGCGTTGGTTTGCGAAGTCTGTAATCCGTCGTGGGAAAGCATTGGGGAAGGAGGATTTGCTAGTAAGACTATGAGTACTATGACTATGAGTACTATGACTGACTATAACACACTATAACACACTATAACACACTATAACACACTATAACACACTATAACACACTACAGACTATAACACACTATCTCTATCCATCACTGAAGGACATGGTAGTATGGTGGTATGTAGCTTTATTCGATTACTGGGATTCCAGTTTAGACTTGGATGTATATTACCCCGAATTCTTTGTAGTGACAGTCGTTTCAGAGTTACCTTTCCCTTGTGGCCCTTTGGCCCTTGTGGTACAGGTAGTCTATCTGTAGGGATCTATTAAAGCTTTCAGAATAAAGTGCGTGGTGTATATAACCATAAGGCTTAGCGCTTGTGTGCAGGTGCCACAATTAAAAACCAAATGATCATGTATTTAGATTAAAAAAGCTATGATTAAACTGGAAAAATATAGTTTTTTTTGGTTATTTTTGTTTTGTTGTTGGTTGGTTGATTCCTGGTGTACCGATGTGTTCCACTTATCACTTCTCATTCTCTCACTATTGCACTCCATCATGTCTCGTAGACCATCTTTTGGTACTATCGAACACAATCGTGAATGTCACTACAATCTTGATTACCCTGAAGATGAAGCTATCATTAATCGGTTACTCCACGACCCTCGACTGCGTTTTTTCGCTAGAAAATCCCCTCGCTCCTTGGATTTACCGTCTTTATTGCCTTACCCCGCCGAACCCCTGCGGGATAGGGCCAAATTCTTGGCGCATATCGTGGCCCATCTCTACATTGCCATTACTAGCAAAGATATTGAAGGTTCCATTTCTGTAAGTGCTAGGGATTTGGCTACCCTTCGCCATGTACTGGGCTTTTCCGATGTGGACGTGGCCTTGGAAACAAATCTCTTTGAAATGACCCATGATGCTGAAGATGGAGAAGGAGAAATGGAGGCCGATGAGGAAGACGATGATGATGATGAAGAAGAAGAAGATGATGATGATAATTCTCATGATGAAGATGATTATGATATGGATTATGGAGATGACTCCAAAAAGGATGGTGACTATACATATTTAGGTTTCACGTCTACTAGCCAACACCGGAATTCGCCCAAGTCGGCAGCTGTGGTGAATGTCCGAATCTGGACTCATGAGCTTCTTGTATGGCTCAAAATGAAATATGAAATGCCGTTATCCTTACGCATATCGCTAGCAAACGTCTACTACGCCATCTGCTGCTGCAGGGGACAAAATATCAATCTCAAGATCTATGTGCGGGCCTTTGAAACACTCACCAAACGTGTAGAGCTTTTGAAGGACCTGGGATTGGTGTTGCCCTGGAAACCCGTGCTTGATGACTTGTTATTGCATTTTCCCATGGCTGATGCGTTGCATGAGCCCATTGGAAAGAAAGACCTTGGACAATTGCTCAAGTTGGGAGAACGTGCTTCCAACTTCTTTGCGCCGGATTCCTTACCTGTGTTATTCAGACACTTGGCCTCCCGTTTTTCCATTCCCAACGCCACCTCGGTGCTCTGGTGCATGAGGGTTTTGCCACAAAACTTCACCCCTGCCTGCCTGTCAGACACCTTGGATATTCGTCACTATATCCCGGCCTTCTTTGCAATGTGGCGTAAACTCACCAGCAGCGACGGTATAGAGCTGCACGTCACCTCCATTTTGGGCAAAACTGCCATGTCTTACTTGCTCCATGTAGCAGCTCGGCATCCCGAAGCGCCTGCCCAAGAATTTGGGCTTTACACGCCGTTCCAATTCCACCATATCATGAACTCGCTTATCTCCAGTTTGAGCATCAACATCAAGAAGTTTGGCTCCCTGAAAACGAAATTTTTTCATGGCTACGCCTGTACCATTGTTTTCTCCATCAACGGCTCCAAAGCCTTGGACGAAAACGGCATACTTGACCAAATTAGCACGCTTCTCAATGCGGTCGAGAGCTATGTTCATCCCTCCAACAGTGGCGACTGGTCCAAGCCCATTTCGAAGTTAATTTACAGTTTGAGTTACCAGTTCCTCAAAAGATTCAATATGGAGCGCCAGCTGTATGGGCTGTTGTACTCACTACCAGAAACCTTCAAGATCTCCGACGCAGTAACCAAACGATTTGTGTCTATTCTCATTCCCTTTGTCCGTACAGGGCTTCAGTCTAAACGGGAAAGCGCCGCCGAGTCATATTTGATGGCATTTGGGTGCTTGGCTCATTTAGACCCGGAGGCTGCTCTCGGCTGCATTTTGCCGGACTTGTATGAGTCACTCGTGGGCGTCATATCTACCCATAGAGTCATCTCTGGTCTTGAGGCGTTGCAGAAAGCTGCTCGTTATTTTGCTACAGTTCCTGTATTCCGATTGCATCTTCCCCGGCTCCTAGAAATGTTGCTTCCCGGAATCGATTCCAACGACTTAACAAAGACAATCCACACCTTGGACGTTTTTGCCACCGTGGCCACATTTGTGCCTTTGGCGGATTTGGCCCAGGGTTCCGGCGAAATGGGGCTTGCCATGGAAATCACTAACCTGCATCTTGACCACTTACACCGGCAACTTTTTGGCGAAAAAACTACTTTCGTCGTCGATCCAGACTTGGAATTACAAGCCTTGATATCTTCCACTTCGTCTTTCAAATATATTATCAAGTCCTTGTGCCAGCGACTTTTCTTGCTTACCGAAAACCTTCCGGATTTGTCCACAAGCAATGGCGTGGAGAAGTATCTATCAGAGATATTGCCCAAACTCGTAACCATCATTCTCGAGGCCATGTCCGACGACATATTCGTGGCGTTTCGGGACGAATGGATCAACTTCATTTCGGACCACACCATCTATGCAGTTGTGGAAGTGGTGGCTGATATCATGGGAGCAATTATCAAACGAGACCCGGCGTATTTTGCGAAGTTGGCGCCTCCACTAATGGACAAAATCTATGAAGAGGTCTCGGAAAACGGCGCAGGCCAGTCCAGGACGGGCATGGACATCATTCCGCGAGATCAGATGCTTTTCTGGAACCTTCAGATATTGATTTCTTGTGTGGGGAACGCAGGTGCTCACGTAGTTCTGCTTGGAAAGAATTTGGAGGAATTATCGTTCTTCCTTATGACTAATGTCAAAGGCCCGGTTGTTTTTGGAAGCTCGCAGCTCCTCAATCTGATTCTTCAGGGAGTGACCAAAATCAGGCTCAGCGAGTGTCGGCTTGTGAGTCCCAAATACATCGAAAAACATGGCTTCACAGAAAAGTGCTGGGGAGGTTTCCTGTTTGACAAGTATAGATTGTCGGAGGAAAACTTGAGCTTCGATTGGTACATTCCAGGACCTCAGGAAATCGAGTTTGCTGTGTCCACATTCAAGGCGCACATGACCAGGTCCCTTTCGAATATCCTGGGCATTTTGAAGAGGTATATGGACAACGAAAAGGCTGGGGAAACAAGTTTGTTGAACTTGGCCGATGAGCTCCGTGCCAATTTCCTATATCTAGGCTACGGACTCAGTGGAATGGCATACTTATTCGACCCATCTTTTGATGAAGACATTCCAAAGTTGAGTGATCATAGCAATGAGACGATCCAGAGCAGGTTCAGGCTTCTCGAGGAAATCCGAAAGATCGGCGCTGCCAAGTTTTCAGAAACTGAGCCCACCACAGAAACCATCCATGAGAATTTGGAGAAGATTGTCCGTGACATTGAGGCCATTGACGAAGACACTGTGATGGATGATTCCAATGACCCAGGTGCAGGCGTAGAGATCAATGATTTGCTGCCTTCTACAAACGGATCAGTCGAAAGCCTAGCACTGAAAACTGTGCAACCCAGGCTTTCTGAATTCCCCAGAATGGATGCCTCTGGTAGAGCCAGCCCCAATTTAGCTGGCATGGACATTTCATCGGTTAACCCCGGCGTCACATTCAGAGAAAGGAAACTCTACACCAGCAGCTACTATTTTGGGGATGATATCGATACACGGCGGTCCAACGAGGCATACTTAGAGATCCACCGCATGAGGCACTTGGTGGGCAAGAGTCTCCACTACATTTTCCGGTTCATGCAGACTCACCTCCTGGACAATACCAGACTCTTCAAGCATTTGCTCTACACATTGAACATATGGTTCAACGACATGGGCCGTGAACGCTTATTGGACCATAGCCACGCCCGCATTTCCATGGGGTACGTGAGCCAACTCCAGCAAGTGAACAAGTTAAAGAAGCCGTTTACCCGTATCTATTTCGGAGCCCGCTTGGAAAACTACCACCTGATGCGTGTAGCGTTGCATGCTACATCTCGGACCATGTCTCCTTTGGACAAAGTACTCCTTGAGGATATTGTGAAAATGGCGTCTTCCACATATTCGTCCATTGCCGAACCTGCCCAGATTACGCTTACTGACTCCATGAAGAGAGTCAATGGCTCGTACGGTGTCATTGTCAAGTATGCGCTTCGCCACCTCACTAGGGCGTTGAAGGAGAAGAACTACAAGTCTATCAGGACATGCCTTTCAGTGTTCAAAATCAAGAGTGTGGAGGCGAAGTTCCAGGGCGATTTTTTCAATCTTCCCAAGTATTTGGACTTGCTAAATAAGTGCTTTGTGATTGATGAAGAAGATGTTGATGGAACGTCTCTGAACTCGTTGAAGGACTTATGTGGCTCAGTATTTCCACCGTCCACTACGTGCTTGATCCAACAAGACTTGGTAGAAACCATCAGACCGCCAGACGATTACATTGATCTTGAGGTCAAAATCCTCAAGTGCGCCAAGGAAACCAAGCGGGGCATGTACCTTGACAAGATCAAGGAATTGGAGGCCGTGGCCATTTCCAGTATAAGAACAGCGTCCCACTGGAAATCGTGTTCGCTCAATCTTACGCTTCTTGTGACCTTGCACAACAACACAGGTATTCCCATCAGTGCCGATACGTTTGAGGTATTGACCAAGGCAGCAAGTTCCGACCACCCGGTGCTTTCTCGCTTGGCTCATAAGGGACTCATCAAGTTAGTCAACAATTTGCAGCTTCTGTCAGCCTACGACCATAAAGTGCAGAATTTGTATGACCCGGACTACTCCATGAACTCCATGAAGAGAATAGACACAAGGCCTGAAAATGGAGAGTCGTTCCAGAAAAAGTGGAATTCCGAGATGAAGAACCTGGAGCCTTCGTTCTTTGTGGACAACCGCTTGGGTAGCGGGTGGTTATTCTGGGACGAATCCATTTCCGTGGTCAAGAACGTTCAGTTCACACACATGGATCTCAGCCAGTCGGACGAAAAGGCACTAGGTCAATTTTGCAGCCACGTGACCAAGCGGTGGTTCCAGGAAATCGTCAATTTATGGATTGCAGATGCCAACTTTGCTTTTCAAGGCACAGATGTGTTCATCACAGCGGTGGTGGTGATGCTTATGTCCAACGGGCGCATCAAAAACATGACATTTCCGGACTTGCTTCTGATCATTGAAACAGCCTACGACCGAGACGAAAAAGGCTCACATATCGTGGTGTGTGAATTGGTGACGGGCATTTTGATTGCATCCAAATATATTCATCCTTCATTCAAGCCGGATCGGGATGAATTTCTCTGTGGATTTCTTAAGCAAATCTTTGCGAACGACTTGACGCCGGAAACCAGGAATATCTGGAACATTTTTGCATGGTGGACACCCGCCCACATTGATACACGGCGGTTTCCTCAAATCCGGGATGTAATTTTGAAGTATAAGATTCCCAAGGACTTGGATTCCGCTCTCAACGGAGCCACCATGCTCACCTACATGAAGTCATTTGTTTCAGCCATCACACGGGCGTGTCCCAACCCAGAAGAGTTGCTTGAATTGGCATTTGAAAACGTGGACAACCGCTACGAGGCCATCCGTGAGCAAGTGGGGTCGTTGATCACCATGACGTCATTCACGTACTATGGCGAGGCATTTGGTGGCATGGAAGAGTTCATCCAGGCGGCCACGGAAAACCCCAACTTCGTTAGCTCACGCAGCATCAATAAGAACCTTCTTGAAAAACTTCTTGGGCTTTTTGACCGTATCAAGAAGTGCAGACTCCAGGTGGAGAACGAGGATGTGGCAGAGATCCTCAAGTCTGAGTACATTTATTGTGCCACTACGCTTTTGAACTGGCTCAAACAGGCGCTCAACACCAGCATCGCCATCCAGTACCAGCACATTGTTGGTAGCCACATTGTACCGTTTCTTCTTGACCTCATGAACATGAAGGAGGTGTGCATGTTGGGCAACATTGACCCCGTGACACCGTTTCGAAAAGTGTCCCAGATTCCTTTTGAATTATCTGCTCTAGACAATACTGTGGCCATGCTCGAAGCTTATCTGGCACAAAATTTGAACGTTTTACAGTCTCTTGTACTTGGGCAGTTTACCGAGGTGTTATACTTCCGCAACCTCTTCAAGCTCAGTGCAGAGCAACGCCAGCAAATCTTGAACTTCACCAATTCATTGATGTACCATAGGAATCTCGACATCCGGGAGGCTCTGGCCACTACGTTTTCCGGGCTTATTCATACCACACCACCACACGAAATCAAGAATATAGTGGACCTCTACAAGCACCGCTACTCGGCAGACTTGGACCGGGTTCGGAGCGTCCACCGCAACTCCCACTTCAAAAACCTTCCAGCATCAGATCTTGCCATTCTACACGGCGCAGCATTAGGCCTTGGGGCCCTTGTGCATGCCTTTTCCTTCAATTCTCCTCCTCCACTATGGATCCCGGAGATCTTGACCATTTTATCCATTAAAGTGTGTGGAATTCCAGGAATAGTAGGAAAAAGTGCCAAGGAAACTTTAGGCCAATTTAAAAAGACAAGGCAAGATACTTGGCATATTGATAGCAAGGTGTTTAACGAAGACCAGATACAAGACCTTGAGGGAGTTCTCTGGAGAAGCTACTTTATATAAAGATTACTAACATTAAAAAAAATATGCTAAGTGGATAACATAGCTTGGTCTCTATGTAGCTTGTACAGCTTCCACCAATACTTGTCTTTCCGATTGGGAAATATTATCAAATATAGCATGGTACAAGGTGGCATTAGATGCCTGTAACGCAGCAGAAAATTCCCGGAAATAACCAATAGCATCCAAGTTGTCCAACGGAGTCAGTCCCAAAACATCCTCAAATACTGGCTCTTCGTTAAGGTCCAACGTGCCAGAAAGCTTTGTATTCTCCTTCTCTAAAAACTCAAGGTACTTGTCGGTATTGGAGGAGTCAGGAACTGCATCTGTTGTAGAGTCAAGGTCATATTCATCTGCATCCTGGTCAAAGTCATATTGCAGACTACCCACAACATCATCAGCATTGAACTCCGTACGTTGCCTCTCAAAGTTCTTGATGGCAAAGGGCAACTCTTTCAAGAGCACAGCAAACGCAGGACCCAAGTGCTGTACCAAAGTGGGCACATGGTCCAAAGTCCCATTCGTGCACATTGTGGCAAGACCAACAATGCTAAGTTTGATATCGTAAACCCGTTTGATCTGAGGAACCAAAGCCACAAGCCTCTCAAAGTACATCTCTAAGCACTTGTATTCTTGCAAGTAGCGCAAGGTATTGTGTGCATCGTATATCATGCAAGATGTCACGAAGTTGATGTGGTTGATCATAAGCGTATCGGCCTTGATATGGGCCTTGTCCTTCATGGTCTGTGCAAATGCAGGCAAGAAAGCCTTACACAATCTCTCGATACAGAGGTTCAGCTGAAGCGAGAGGTTCAAGGTCTGTGCCAACTCACAAGCCAGCAGAAGCTCGGTGTATCCCGAACCATCGCCCTCTTCCAGAGCAACCAAGAGGATGATTGACATAAGTTGCAGCACGGACTGTGGGTTCTGCTTGAGTGTCTCGGATCCATACACCATATAGAACCGCAAGCACAACGTGAGCTCCTCTGTGTACATAAGAGCCATGCCGTTTTGGAACAGTCGCGCCAAGAGCTCCAAAAACTGCCACAGCACTGGCGACACCTCACGCATGAGGAAGATGGAGTTCTCGATGATCTCGCCAATCTCCGCCAAGAAGTCGTCCAAGTCATTGCTCAACACATACTCAATAATGGGCGCAAAAGTATTTTCCAACACCACAAGCGTTTCCTTGGAGTTCTCAAACGATAGTAGCACGGTGATCATGGTGTTCAACAACCCAATGGCTGCTGTGATCTTATAGGAGGTGTCGTCGTTGAAGTCGGATTCGAAGTCGTCAGAGTCTGCGTTGGTCTCTTCCTTTATGTCCTTGGCCAAACGCAAAAACTGCTCTACCAAGCTCTTGGTTAAGTCCACACCAAACGGCTGCAACTGAGGCGCAAAGTTCTCCACACAGTCCTGCATCACCAGCGACACGATCTCATTATCGATCTCGTTGGACAATGCCAAGAGCTTGGACATGGTGGGCAAGATGATGGCCGTGAGGATTTCCCGGAACACTGGTTGGTGCATATAAGCCTGGATTGCCAAGGCACTCTGCAAGCGAACCGGCAAACTGACGGATTCATCGCACGTGAAAGCACGAAGAATGCCATTGTACAACACAGACATGGTTTCCTTTTTCTGGAGCTGCAAGTCCAGAAACTTCAGGCAAACGTCCAAGGTACGGGTCTGGAGGAACTCATGGCAAGACTCCAAGTTCGGTAACACCAAGTCCGCCAATACCGACTCCATCTGCAGGTAGAACGGCGAGCTGGGCGACGTGAGCATATGGCAAATTCCTCCCATCAAGCGCAAGGCACCATCCTTTTTGCGGGCGATTTCCAAGGATTCTGTGGTCTTGGCAAGGTCAGAAAGCGTTGCATAAGCAAACTGGAGAATGGGCTCCAACGTAGACTTCTTGCGTTTGGTGATGAAGGTTACCAACAACCCCAACGCAGCCACGTCCGGCTCCAGGTCGTCGAAGTTATCCAACTTCAGGTTAATGTAGTCATTGGGGTCCACATCAAACATCTCAAGAGTCTCATCAGTTGGGCAGAGCAATGGGTACACAAAATGCAGCACAATGTTTTCAAAGTAGGGCTTGAGAATGGCCCAGGTGGTCTTTTGGGTGACACAGTGGCTAAGGAACTCTAATAAGTGGTACAAGGCCGGGCCAGGCATCCAGCATTCACCAGTGCACCAGCGTTCAATGAGCAGGAGGAACACGGTCATGAGGTGGGGAATACATTCCGACACAAACACATCTCTAAAATCATCGTACTTGAACCTCAGAGAAAGATCACGCGAGGCATAGCGGCGAAAGAGGCGTTCAACATTGGCCACAGCCCATTTATAGCATTTGGCCAGCTGAGTCTGGGCCTTTTCCTGAGGCGAGAGAGACGATTGGGTAATATAAGCCGGATCTCCAATAGTAACCACCTTACAGTGAAAGTCTACCCAAGCCACCAAGTTTTCTCTGGATTGGAGAACACGAGGCATATCAAAGTAGGTACAGAACTTGTAGCATTTGAGTACAAGCTTCAAGATGGTGGCCAGTACCTCATTAAGGTCCAGGTTCAAGATTTCGTGGCCCAAGACCATTAAGTGAGGAAACACCTCGTCAATAATAGGGTCCAAAACCTTGGCCCGTTCTCCATTGTCCACATAACGATAATAACGGCACACTTCAGCAAAGCACGTGACGGCCGTATAGAGTGCGGATAAGTTATTTTTCTTCAGGAGCAAATCGGCTACCTGTGGAAGAAACTGCAGCCAATTCTCTGGGTACTCCTGTGACACCAACACCCGCAACACCGGCACCAACTGATTCTTCGTGGCATAATCCACATTTGCCAAAACCTGCACAAACCGATTGAGGATCACCGGCCTTTCTCCATCATCTATATTCTTAGAGTTATGCTGTGGCCAATAACGCACCACTCTGTTCTTAAAATATACCCCAGCGGCTATCTTACAAGCAGGCGGAGCATCTTGAGCCAGGATAATATCTAGACAAGCACCCAAGAAACCTGGAGTGTTTGATAGCAGACGAAGGTGGTTCTCTGCCTGCAGGCGCAGCTCCTGATTAACTTCGAGAGTAGCGTTGAAGCACTGAAGAAGGGTGTGAGGATCCATGGGGATGTGGTGGTGGTGGTTGGGGGAGGGGGGGTATATGGATTCGAGAGCAGAGAAAAAGACGATGCGCACACCACGATCGAAAGGCTTCGTACAGACGTCAAGAAACAATGTTAACACGCGGTGCGGTGCACAGGTGTCTCTGGCATCTGAAGGCTGGAGAAATAATAATAAGGTTAAAATAACACCTTGAAGATATTGGTTTTCTTAAAAGTTATTAATGAAGTTGTGAAAGGTCCCAAACACTACAAGTACTTCCGAATCACTTGTACTAAAAAAGAGGTATATGGGTAATTGGTGGTTACTAAACTAAAGAATTTGTTGTCACCTGAATAATATTTAATTAATTATAAATTGAAGTATTATTCAGGCTGATGCTAAACAGATTCAATCTCTCACTCCTTTCTCCGAATCCGTTACAAAGTCCTGGACTCAGTATATGCTCAACCTTTGACTCTCCAAAGGAAATAGTGAAATGGACGATCAAGACCTTTTGCTTCAATAACTTTGATATACGAGCTAGGTGTGGATGAAACCCTTCAACTGACCCAGTGCCCAAGTCTATCCATCTGTCAGACCCCCACCATGTACCATCAGACGCGGAATTTAAGCTCATTAGCCGATAAGTTCTAACCGAAAAGCCCGAGCCGATAAGTCCATCCTGAAAAGCCTGAGTAGAGAAGTCTGCTCTGTATTTGCTCAAAAGGTGTATAAAAAGTTGGATTCCAGTGACTGAGAAGCCACGACGAATACGAAGGATCTATGTATCTACCTACTAACCGACTTACCTACCTACCTACTTACCTACTTACCTACCTACCTACTTACCCACCTACTTACCTACCTACCTACCTACCTACTTACCTACCCACCTACTTACCTACCTACCTACCTACCTACCTATTTACCTTGCTAGATTCTTTCGTAACTTTAGTACTTTGTATCTCTGTTTATTCGTTGCTGAATCCACTATTTGGAAATCAGGTTTATAGACTTTTGGGGCTTTTACACAGCCATAGTTCAAACTTAAACCTAAACCGCATAGGGTCAAAACGGCAATTCAAAGGTTCCTAACAATGCAGTTGCGTATGTGGATTGAGAACACTGGATCGCCGTTTGGACCGGCTTTGTCAGGGTCAATGGCTGAGTTTCCTTTTCTTTGTGTGTCCACGTCTGATGGCCATAGGTAATTTTTACTCCTATTGGTAGTGGTACCTATGGGTGATCTGACACTATCTATCTATCTATCTATCTATCTATCTATCTGTCTATCTATCATAATCCAAAAGTCTATAAGCCATACTTGTTATATTTATTGAAGACCAATCACCACGGTTCCAGTTTAGTTTAGTTAGGAGCACGTTTATGGATACTTCCAGCAACCATGGTGTAGAGTCTAGGGATGGTCATCAATTAAATAGTGTATAGTGAGTATTCTTAGTCTTGTAGCAGAATCATCTTGTTATATTTAGGATATGACCCTATAGATAAACCCGTACATTCCTAGGTGAGCACCCATTGAGACACGTCAATTTTGGAAACAAAGGCTTATGGTAAAAGACCATCCAAGATAGTTTTCAGAATTACGCTAAATACTAAATACTATCATATATAACATTAGAACATGTAATCAGCCTTTGGCATACGCACTAGTCTAAAGTCGTCTCCCTACAACAGTAAGTTCCCATCGGTTGAAGGAGGGGTATGACAACTGACTTGATTAAAAGCAGGAGCAAAAACAAAAGTGTTTTAGGGAGTTTTACGAGCCAAAGATGATCAATAGTAATGAATAATGTTATCAATACTATCAATAGTATTCAATAATCACTACTAGTCAATCTATACGTTTTCTATTCATTACCTTTAGCCAACAAAAAAGAAATGAAACAGACTATGCACGGAAATACATGCTACCACTGTCTACTCCAAGAAGTCCAAAAAGCAACAAAAAGTCAAACTTAAAATCACACCAAACAGACTATAAGCTTCTACAAACAAGGAAAAAACTCTCAAGACTCTAAATCACGAACTTGGGTGCGCCACCTTAACCTTAGGGTTTATTATAGCCTAGGTGAGAGGTCATCACTAAGACTAGCTAGTCCATTCACTAATACACCACTCTTTTCATCCACTAGTATAGAGTAGTACTAAATTGAGAGTATATTGAAACATTGACAGAATGTAGCCTACCTGGTTATGTCCCATGTCAGTCGCGAGTGACTACACTTGGCTGCGATGCGCAGTCCATTGGTACCATTCGCAGTCCATTCGCAGTCCATTGGTAGTTACCATTGGCAGTTTTCTACGCGCACACGCACTAAAATGTACACCTGTAAAATGGTGATCTATTTGAGGGAGTTGAAGGAGTAGTACGCACTGACGAAACACACACACACACACACACACACACACACACTCACACACTCACTCACTCACTCACTCACTCACTCACTCACTCACTCACTCACTCACTCACTCACTCACTCACTCACACACTCACGCACTCACTCACTCACTCACTCACTCACTCACTCACTCACTCACTCACTCTCTCACTCACTCACTCACTCACTCACTCACTCTCTCACTCACTCACTCACTCACTACTAAATAATAATAATATAATAGTAGTAACAGTTTTCACTTCGGGAATTTGAAATGGTACAACTTTTGCGTTGAGAGCTCTGACTTCGGGAACTTTAAATGGAACATTGAATTCGGGAGCTCTATGTTCAGGGGCTCTATGTTCAGCTATGTTCAGCTATGTTCAGGGGCTCTATCTTCAGCTATCTTCAGCTTCACCTATCTTCATGTTCACCATGTTCAGCCTTTGCTTTGACTTTTCTCATGCTGCCGCTTTAAGTCCAGTTTCCGAATCACATTCTTCTTGCTTGGTCCCAGTGCATGTTGTGGACCAGGGACATGATGATCTGGTTGGATGTCAGAAAAAAACTTCGTGTCAAGACCATATCTAGGTTTGACAACTTTGGCACCATTCTCGAGATTAACATTAATCTATCATACTAAGAATACACCTGATTGGTTCCTTCTATCATCTCCTCAAGCAGACACCTGCTTAAGTTCTTGGAAACATCATACTGTTTGCTGAGATATTCACGTGCCATAGCCAATTCTTTCCCTCATATTTACCAAGACCATGCTTACTAACTTGCATTTCACTGTGCAAAGGCAAGGAGTTTGCAGAAAGGTGCAACAGACTTCTTAGCTTAGACACAGAGATGAATAGATGACAGAACTAGCCCGAATCTCCTCACTTGCAGATTTAAAGTCCAATGAGACAACCGTTCCAGTTTATGCGAAGTTTTGATGGAAACTCTGCCTTTCACAGGACAGTCATTGTCATCGCAAATAGACTCTTTGGACATAATAAGAGTGTTTCAAGAATATTTTCTGTGTTTTTGAAGAGTGTTTGGTGTTTTTGAAGAGTGTTTTCAGTGTTTTCAGTCTTTTCAGTCTTTTCAGTCTTTTCAGTGTTTTCAAATAACTTGCTCCATTTCTTGGCGGCTTGGAAATTGATGGCATGCTTGTTTTCTTGTTTCTTGAGCTTCTTATTGGGTTTGCAGAGTGCGCATTTCGCACCCACATCCGCCACCTGGTCATTTCCCTTTTAAATAAGGTAAGACCATTTGGCTGAAACAAGTCCCTAGGTTTCTGGGAAAAGGTAGATTTTTGCTTTGCCACACTTAAATTGGACTGCTTTGATTTGATGTGACAAATTCTGCCTAGTGTAGCCGGTATTGAAGTTGCCATAGACTTGCGCGAACTTGACTGGAGTGTGTGCGCGAGATAAGCATTAGAGGGCCTTATCTATATCTATCCACACCTATCTGTGTCTCTATCTCATCACTATAATTTGTCATGTTGAGAGTCCTGTACCTAATTAGAAGGTGTGATGATAGGTGATAGACGTCGGTGGTCATTGTAGATTGCGAAAGACAACGGGGCCGACAGTCTGTATTTCAATTGATATCGTCACTACCTTGATCAAGGCAGACTCTAAACCCGTGCATCCCTAGTCTATAGTGTAAGAGTATAACTATAGTAGAAGTCGGAGACAACCAAGAGGTTCAAGGAGAATGCTGTGTACTCGTTGTTAAGAAATAAAATTTAAAGACTCCTCCTGCAAAGATAATCTTGTACATCCACTATTACTGTGGTGTTGGCTTGCAAAAAAAGGTGAACACCCTCGGATTTGGGTTGGGAGGAGGATGGGAGGACCAAAATGACCCGTGCACCTGGCTACCTCAGTAGAAAAAGCACCAATGCAAAACACCCCAAATTGGACTTTAAAAGCCTGAAAAGAGTTTTTCTGGATTGCTGGAATTCCGGACCCTCGAAAACAGGAGCTTGGAAATGTCAATTGCCTATTTTAGCCCTAATGCTGCTGGGTCACTGGTGCGACTTCCGACCTTTTCGGGGGCTCTCATACATGCCTGCAGCTCACCACAAAATGACTATCCAAGCCTAAATTTTAGTATTCTCTATCCTTATAATAGTGGTTCTTATAATAGTGGCATGGAAAGACTGTTTAGTGTAATACTCAGCATCCTTTTTCTATGACATGTGCTTTATCTTGGGCCTTTATCTTGGGTCCTATATCTTGGGGCTTCGTACATGTCAGTCTCATGTTAGAACAGGAATTAATTTGTAAAATCGAAGGATACTACTTATATATTATAAGCTGCAAGTTCAGTGGCAAATGCAGACACAAATACAACGATGATACTACACATCTGAAACAGCCACCAGTATATAAAGAAGCATGCAGCTGCTAAGTAGTCAAGGCCCTGCCATTAAGTTACAACAATCAAAATTTGATATATGAAAACAGATATGACTCTTATAATAATTTAGGACATCCATGATATTGTTAGATTCTTGTGTTGGAATTTATTAGTTTTTTTTTTGTGGGAATCACTGTTTATATATACTTTCGGGTGATTGTGGGGTCAATCTGAAACATGTGGTGTAGCGCGGTGCATAGTTCCTGTCTGTTGGACCAGACACCCGGATATTAGCCTAGACAAGCCAATCAAGACATTTCCAATTCCACAAGCCGCTCGGCCGAGAATTTCTATATAAACCCTGGATTCCCCTGTACTAGGAAGTAGATGAACATCTACTACTGTTACTACTCTGACTATTAAGTCAGACTATTGTTACATTCTTGGACTACCTGTGATATCCTAACACTTTGGTTATAAACAATCAGTCATAGTGAGTAAATTTGCTCAACAGATGATATAGTCAATGTCTGCTTTCACATGTGTCACTTGTCTTCGACCTTGGTTTTTTGGTAAATTTAATGGTGTTAGAATGTAGGACCATACAATATGGTCAGGGCCCACATATTGATTGATACAAAAGTAGTGTCAGTATATAAACTGGACATTCACAGGTCAAGAGAGTGACTAGGAACTTGAGGGATAGTCGTAGCCATATTGATGTCAAGTAAATTGATTCTTGATTCAAACAGTCATTTCATTCATTCATTTGTTCGTCATTTTCAATTGTCTTCATAAACAAGGTAAAAAGAACCACTAACATGAATAATATTTCAAAACGGTTTGAACCATAGTATCACAATCTTTTTCCTTAGCATAGCGTTGTGTCAAATCGGTTCATTCATTCCCTCATTTCCTTCCTAGTAGTTACCCTGCTCCTTCGCCTTCTCAGTATGCACATCTATATCGTCTGCATCCCATGGGTACGAAATCCATACATCTTCCACCTCCTGACCAACCAAATATCGACCAGAATGAAATAGGTCCTGCGGAAGTTGAGCACGCTTCTCCTTTCTCTTGTTGTGGAGCACGAAAAGCAAAAAATTGGTAGTTTTTTCGACACCAAGTTAGTCTTCGAGCTTCTTGACATCTCTATATAGCTCGCTATATGCATAATGGAGCGTAGCACGCGTGTCATCGACCTCGTCCACGATAATCACGTTCTTCCCTAGCAAAGAGTCCAAATTCAGGGCCAAATTGCCAAAATCAATCCATTGGGTGCGTATGACTTCTTTTCCAATGGTACAGTCATCTGAATCCTCACCCATTTGCTCATATAGTGAGAGCCCAATTGCCTGAATGGGGATATTTCTCTTGTTCTCCTTGAGAAACGACCGTAAGATGCGTGCAGGAATAAGCCCTCCACCACCAATGGCAATAATGAGGTCAATTCGTAAACCTTTAACCTTGATTTGCTGTGCAGCCTGCTGACACAACTTGTGGACGATGTTATATGAGATGTAGAGTTTTTCGGGGGAAGGCATTGGAGTGGATGGAAGTGACAGGTGTGCGCGTTGATGTGTATTTATTGTTAAGGTAAGGTAAAGCTCGGAATTGGAAAGAGAAGGAGGTCGCGGCCGGAATTCACCGACCAAACACTTTTAAAAGTAAACACACTAAATATTTGCTGGAGAAAAAAAGACCATGGTAATGTCCGGAATTTTAGCATTCCAAAAATAAACTTTTCATGAATCAATCTTTTAAAAAGTTGCTGTTTGCGTTGGGCTTTTTTCAATTGAGGTTGCTTGGTGTACGGGTGTGTGCTTGAAATTCCGGGGAATCAACGGATAAAGGTAAGCTGCAATTCCGCATTCCAATGTATAAAAGTCTATATAAACCATGAATAAATGACCAAATATTTACAGCACAACAATTTACTACTACCACACCACCACACCTCAAATACTATTATAGGACCTTGAAGCATTGTGTGAAAAGTTTATCAACGACCCTTCAGATGCCACTGAAGTAGCCAAGTTCTTCAATCCATCCTTTGAACAAGAAAATGTGGACAGTTTCTCACCAAACCAGCAAACCAAGTAGTGGAATTTTAACCAGTTTCCCTTCCCCTAAAACAAAATTGTTTAATTAACAGATCCAGCTTTCCCAAGTTCATTTGCTGTTGACATGGAACGTTTTCCACTTGAGTGTTTAAAATTTCCATTTGAATATTAGGAATTTGTCAAAAGCAAGAATTTATGTGTACACTAGTATATCTTAGACCAACGAAAATACACAGTTGGTTAGGAGCAAGTAGAATTTAATATTAATAGTCCTGATAGTAATATACCGGATTCGCACCACTTATTTGAGCCTTGAGCCTTGAGCCTGGAGCCTTGAGCCTGGAGCCTTGAGCCTGGAGCCTGGAGCCTGGAGCCTTTGAGAGAATAGATAGTTACTGATTAGTAATAGGTTATTTAAAACCTGCACAGTGTATTCTAAGGTGTACGGGTTTATGTATTTTCTCCGAATGTGTGTAGATATTTCAAAACTTGTATTTAAGTGCCTTGTCTTGGTGGGATTTAACATTAATATTAGGATAATTCACACTTTTGCGAGGTTCTGCGCAAACCAAACAAAGGTGAGAATCATATTATCATCGCATCTCCGCGGCCAAAACCTGTCCGCTTGATCATCAGTATTTGACAGTAAATGTCTAAAGTAGGGTGACATTGAGCTCCAAGGAAAGGTTCGAGTAAGAAGGGATACTAGACTATAGATACTCTATATTTATCTGGATAGATAAATAGCAGTATAGAACAGACCGTCATACAATAGAATGTCTTACAGACTATAGGATATAAGAGACTATAATACAATTATATAGGCCTTATGGATAAGCGTTATATTTTATTTAAACCTTAAATTTTATTATCTTAAATTAATTAAAATATAAATGATAAATATAAATAGACCTTATAGCACCTCAAGGAATGCCCCACTCAAGGAAAATGTCATGTCTAAGGATGTACGGGTTTACTTCCCACTATTCCTTTCAAAGTAAGTAAATTTATCAAGCTTCTGGTAATCTTTATAGCCAAGTTATGAGGCTTGGGCTAGACACGCACCTTAACTGCATATACGTCAGACAAAGGTCAAGTGGTGGAGTCAATAGTGCTCATTAAAATTGGCACCCTTATTACTCTTTGCATTGGATGGTGTGGTTGAGTAATAGCCTGGTAATTGCTAAAGGTAAGCAACAAGGGATTTTTTTTTGGTCATATTCTTCTCCGTATTGTAAGTGAGCGTATTCTTTGGTGATACGGCAATCAATCATATGGTTATGAGCCACATTGCCAATGTCAATGTAAGATAAAGGGGAATGGGATGTATAAGAAATATAGGGATGTATAATTACGATAGACTGAAAAAACCTGGTACTCTCTACTACACTGGATCTTAAACCCGTACATCCCTACAGATGCGTATAAAATAGACTGTCCAATAAGATGGGCAAGAAATCGGGCCTGTATTACTTCCCTATTATTTACTTACTAGCACTATATAGTTTTTTTTAAATACCTGTTCAAGCCTCTCCATCCTCAAAGGCAAAAATTGCTTGTACGTCAGCATCTGTGCCATCGTTTTCCCCCATATACATCATGGAATCCTCTATGGTGGTGGTATTATTCAAAGTATCATTCACAGCCTCAAACTCTCTCTCGTCACGGTCTGCATCATCATCTCCCTCTATTGATACTCTATTCCTGTACTCAGCCTGGGCCTTTAACAACTGCAAACGTCCCTGTAAGCCCAATAATTTGGGCATAAGCGCCATACCTGAATCAAGACTCAGCTTCAAGGCTTTTAGGTGACTTGCCATTTTGGCCTGCTTGGATATATAACCTCCGTGCGTCAAAAGTACCCATTTGAGCCATACTGACAAGGACAGGTTGTGAGTGGGGTCTGATGCCACCTTGGAGCTGATGATCTCAAAGAGATTTTCCACCAAAACTGAGCAGTTTTCCGATTTGGAGAAATGCCGGATAGTTTCTTTGATGGAATTCTCTTTATTGTTGCTAGAACAAAGAGACAAAACGGCTGACTGTCGGTTTTGGGCCAACAATTCACTAGAGAGCGAATCGAAAAGCTCTGAAGGTTTCAAGTTTCGCATTTCGCTTGTATCGCCGGGGAAATGCTTCTCGAGATTGTTTTGCTGATTCACATTTTGGTTCCCATTATGTTCCTGCATACCATGCTTTTCATTGGTGTCAATGGGAATTTCGTAGTTGCCCGAAAACGAAGTGGTATCGGAAATCTTGATAAATCTCGGCTGGAGCCCATGATACCATACCCCAAAAACACCGTTTGCTGTAGAGAAAAGGTTCTCAAACTGCACACTGCGCAAAGCTGTCTTGATGCATGCAACACGCTGCACAGGCTGTTCATTCTGCACAGAGTGGTCAAGCGAATCCTTTGTTAAATGGTACACCTCAGCACCATCATCAGTGTATACTACACTGTAAGCATCTAGACTGCGGAGAGCAAACACTTGCAGAGTAGATGCAATGCATACAGGCGGCTTCTCATGCAGGAGAAAATCCACACACCACACACCATTCTTGGTTTGAACCAATGCTTTCAGCTCATCACACACTAAAGCCACGCTCAAAATATCCTCCTGACCCACTTTCACAGTACCAACCACGTTTTTCTTGGGCTTGGTAGCGTCAATTATGTACAAGTCGTGCGCAAGCAAAAGTAGAGTATCCTCGACTCCATTTTTTCGCATCCGAACTGATGTATGGAGAATCTGCGTAAAAGACAGTGGTTTAGAAGATTTGATGGACGCCTGCATCTTGCCAACAACTTTCCCTTCCATAGCACTGAATTCAACCATGTATGCCGAATCATCAAGGCCCCAGAAATGGCCGCTATGCAGGGATTTGGTCACAGAGATAATCTTGGTGGCACTGTAAATTTTCTGCAATACATTGTTGCTGGTAGCGCTAAAAACCCATACCTCTTTCAGAGCCAACGACACCACAAAAAGCAGGGTCTGCAGTGAAGCTTCACTAGTGGATTGGTTATCAAGCTTTCTTTTCTGCAGAACGGGCTTGTGTTTGTCTTGAGTGATCCAGCAAGCGCAGAGAATGGAGTCGTTGGTGTGTAACTCATGGCGTTTCACTGAAGATTCCGAAAGCACACCTGCATGTAAGGCATAGAACTGGATCTCATTTCTTCCACTCTTCAGAATTACATTAGCAAGGTACGACCCTGACTTGTCGACCAAACTATAAGCCAGCATTTGTACAGGTAAATATAATATAAGAAGGGAAAATTAATCACTTGTGCGATGCGCGTCACGTGAGCCGCGAGAGTGCGCAGCCAATCTTGTATAATGTGAAATAACTTGACATTTTGAGAAAGCTCAATTATCACTTAATCTTCAGAACCTAACTAGGAAAAGTATGTAAGATATGCCTGAGTATAAGTAAGACCAAGATACAGAATAAGATATAATCAAGATACAGAATAAGATATAATCAAGATACAGAATAAGATATAATCAAGATACAGAATAAGATATAATCAAGATATCAGAGACAAGCTTCAGTCAAAAGAACCCAGCTTTAGTCCCAGAAGAGTACATTCGGGCGATAGGATATTCTGCACAACAAATTCTCTAGGACGTCCATGGTGAGCTTTTTCTCTTCCCTGCACCACGGGAGTTACAGGTATTTTTGAATGGGTCTAAGATGGAGAAGTTACAATCCGGGAGACAAGAAGATCTACTATGACTGAGATAAGATGAGAGTACTATAAGAGAGTTAGAGTAGTAGTAAATTTCTACACTACTACACACTCGTGATGGAACTCATCGTTATTTAAGGTCATTAAGCTCAATCAGCACTTTGTTCGGGAAGCTTATGGGAGTGGGAAACTGTATACTTCCAAATAGGCTTCGAAGTTTTGATAGAGAATAATATTTAAAGATGAAGGAAGGTGGAGCTTTTGATGGTTGTATTAGCCACAGAGACAAACTGAAGGAGAAGAGTAAGAGTGAGTAAGAGTGAGTGAGTAAGAGTGAGTGAGTAAGAGTGAGTAAGTAAGAGTAAGAGTGAGTAAGTAAGAGTAAGAGTGAGTAAGTAAGAGTAAGAGTGAGTAAGTAAGAGTAAGTAAGAGTAAGTAAGAGTAAGTAAGAGTAAGAGATAGCACACTAAGAGCTATAGCACACTAAGAGACTTGTACTCTAGTAGTATTAGTAGTAGTTCTTGTACTTCAGAGTTTTGAATCTTGACAGTACATTGATCATTGACTATAGTCAGTATTCTAGTCTAGCCGGCCGTCAATCGCTCGCGACTCCTTGGCCTGGGGTCTTCACTAGAGCGCTGACAGTCCCATTCGCAATCCCATTCGCAGACATGTACAGGTACTTTGGTGTTGGCCTGTTCCACCGCGCACACCCACTATGAATGTACTTTTAAAATAGGGATTTAATTGATGGAGTTTTGAAAGAGTAGTACGCACAGTTCTCACCACTACACACTACAATACAATACATACAATACATACAATACATACAATACATACAATACAATACATACAATACATACAATACTACTCAGATCCCTCATGGGTATCGCACTACCCATGGGAACAAAATCATCTACCATGTCCTATCAGACGTGGAATTACCATTGACCATAGAAAGCAGGAGTACAAGGCTATTCAGTCATTCCCTACTTTCAGCGGAGTTGTCATTGACCCTAACAAATACGAGTACAACGACAATACAACCAAGTAAATGGTTTTGCCGGAGTAAGACCACAAGGGATGTACGGGTTTTATCAATACAATACAATACAATACTAAATAAAGAATACCAGAAAATTTATCATACTAGGACCAAATATTACACTAACATGTTTTTAGAAGTAGTATTTAGGTGTAGTGGAAGTTCAGTGCAGAAGGTGATTTTTAGGCTAGGCTGACCCCTCCCCCAAAGTCTAAATAAACCCGTACACCATAAAAAAAATAAATAATAATTAAGAACAAATCCCTATTATTAGTATTATGTGGGTGAGGATGTACGGAATCTTCCGTTGACTAATCTGGTACCGCAGAGTATGTCATAGTTGATACAGGCTGCAGGACGCTAATGATGCGTATATGCAGTGCCGCTTGGTCAGTCATATTTCCCGGTCAGAAAAAGACAAAACATGTGCTTAAATTAAGGTCTGAAACAGATATTGTGAGAGTGATCACGTGTACTGAATTTAAAGTCCCCACCATTCTTGGCTGGTCAGAAATACTTCCCCCACCCTATTCTCACTTTTATAGCAAATATTTCCGCTCCTGCAGGCAGGCCGCGATGTTCTTCGCTCTTTTCACCACGCCAACTAACTGTTGTTTAAAAACTCTCTTCTTCTTGTTCTTCTTTCCGCGAAAAAAAATCCCCTCTAGCAATAGGAACAGAAAAGAATAAAATAAAAATTCCACCTATTTTATTTTAACATGTCAGTGTCTGCTTCGAAAGCAAAAAGAGAACAGAAACGTGCAGAGAAGGAGGCTGCTAAAGCTGCCAGTGGAAAAACTTCTCGTAAAACAAAGAAGCAGGCCGCTAAGGACTCGGAAGAAAAGGAAGTTGAAGATGCTCAGGCTCAGATTGCAAAGTTGAAGTTGCAGCAGGATGAGCATGGCTTATCGGACCGTGTCACCACAGGAGTGTTGGACTCGTTGGAAACTTCTCAGGATATCAAGTTTTCGTCCTTGTCGCTTTTGTTCCATGGTAAAAACCTTATTCAAGACTCCAATGTGGAGCTTAATTATGGAAGAAGATACGGGTTGTTGGGAGAAAATGGATGTGGTAAGTCGACTTTCCTTAAATCCTTGGCTGCCCGTGAGTTCCCTATCCCTGAACACATTGATGTGTACCTTTTGAACGAGCCTGCAGAGCCGCTGGAGCTTTCTGCTTTGGAGTATGTGGTTAAAGAGGCCGAGGCTGCCCTCAAGAAGTTGGAGGATACCGTGGAGGACCTTATTGTTAAGGACGGTCCCGAAAACCCGCTTTTGGAATCCTTGTATGAAAGAATCGACGCCATGGATCCCTCCACTTTCGAGGCTAGAGCTGCTGTTATCTTGCACGGTTTGGGTTTCACTTCCGTTACCATCAACAAGAAAACCAAGGATATGTCGGGAGGATGGAAGATGCGTGTGGCATTGGCCAAGGCTTTGTTTGTGAAGCCTACGCTTTTGCTTTTAGACGACCCTACCGCCCACTTGGACTTGGCTGCGTGTGTGTGGTTGGAAGAGTACTTGAAGAGATGGGATAGAACCTTGATTTTGGTGTCCCACTCGCAGGATTTCTTGAACGGTGTGTGTACCAACATGATCGACATGAGAATGAAGAAACTTACCCAATACGGAGGTAATTACGACTCTTATGTCAAGACACGTGCCGAGCAGGAAACAAACCAAATGAAACAATACCACAAGCAGCAGGAAGAAATTGTCCACATCAAGAAGTTCATTGCCTCTGCTGGTACTTACGCCAACTTGGTTAGACAAGCCAAGTCCAGACAAAAGATTTTGGACAAGATGGAGGCCGATGGTTTGATACAGCCTGTGGTTCCCGATAAGGTGTTCTCGTTCCGGTTCCCCGAGGTGGAGAAGTTGCCTCCTCCAGTGTTGGCTTTTGACGATATGTCTTTTTCTTACACCGGAAAAGAAGAGGACAACCTCTACGAGCACTTGGACATTGGAATAGATATGGACTCGCGTGTGGCACTCGTGGGCCCCAACGGTGTGGGTAAATCCACACTTTTGAAGCTTTTCCAGGGTAAATTGATCCCTCAAAAGGGAAGAGTCATCCACCACACACACATCAAGTTAGGTGTTTACTCGCAGCACTCACAGGATCAATTGGACTTGACCAAGACGCCCTTGGAATTCGTCAGAGATAAATTTGCTTCCATTTCCCAGGACTACCAGTACTGGAGACAGCAATTGGGACGTTTCGGTTTGACCGGAGAAGGCCAAACCTCGCAAATGGCTACGTTGTCTGAGGGTCAAAGATCCAGAGTTGTTTTTGCTTTGTTGGCCATTGAAGCTCCTAATTTGATTTTGTTGGATGAACCTACCAACGGTTTGGACTTGTCTACAATTGATTCGTTGGCAGAGGCCATCAATGCGTTTAACGGAGGAGTTGTTGTTGTGTCGCACGACTTTAGATTGTTGGATAAGGTTGCCAAGGACATTTACGTGATTGAGAACAAAACTGCCACTAGATGGGAGGGAGGTATCTTGTCTTACAAGAAGAAATTGGCCGAGGCTGTTGTGCTTTAAGTAGTTAATGGAGATAGGAAACGAATACGTGTAGAGTATGGCAGAGTACAAAAAGCCGGGTAAAGAACGAAGGCATGCAAAAAGACGAGTTATAGCAGAAAAATGGACGAGTCCGGATTTGAACCGGAGACCTTTCCCATGCTAAGGGAACGCGCTACCAACTGCGCCACACGCCCGTGTACAAGAATGTTAGGAAACGATTTCACAAGGATACTGAGATGCAAGGTATCCCGGTCGGGTAACATCTGCATATAACGTGCAGATGTTTCATGTATACACAGGGTTGCATACAATCAGTGTATATAACAGTGAGGTTTTCCTCCCTTGGTCAAATAAGGGAGTTCCTCGACTATTCTAGGTTCAATAAATACCATGATAAACTATAGGACGTAGGGAATACGTTCGTCATATAAGACTAACAGTTCTTCTTCCTGTCGAGTTCTTACAAGAATATTAGGAAACGAAAGCCTATTAGAATACTGAGATGCAAGGTATCTCGGTCGGGTAACTCGTGCATATAACGTGCATATGTTTCATGTTCGGGCAGGGTTGCATACACTCAGCGTATATAACAGCGAGGTTTTCATCCCCTTGGATTAACCAGGGAGTTCCTCGACTATTCTAGGTTCAATAAACACCATGATAAACTATAGGACGTAGGGAAGACGTCCATTATAAGACTAACAGTTGTTCTTCCTGTTAAGTCCTAACAGAAAAGAAAGTAGTCTGTAATATATATATCACTTCGTAGGTGAGATATTAAAATTTTTAATAAGACATTCATTAAATCGACAGAGAGTGTAAGCAAATTCTATTAATACCTTTTAAACTCGACAATTTAAGCGAGGTTAGGCACGCAAGGCAGTGTTTTCAATCAATCCAATTGGAAAACTATTGTAAATATCTTCTTGCAACTGGATCATTGCCAAAATCAAACAATTATGTTCATACGTTAACTTCTGTTAGTATGTAGAATTTTGCACATAGAGCGCTATAACGAAGATTCTGTAATATGCACTACTAAGTATATATATACAGAGCCCATTACTGACAGTAAACATTGCTAATTAAAAAGACAAGTTGTTTTAGTTGCTCATTATGATAGAATCTCCAGGGTAACATGGCAGGTGAATATTCGCATTTGACAAATAGACAATATTCACAACAATAACAATAACATTCTCATAAGGGCTGCGCGCAGCATTAATTGCTCATTAATTCTATTCTATTATACCTACTAATATTTCTTCTTAGCCTATGAATATTCTGGCACATTTGTAACTTGTCATCACGTGTCACTCAAGTATAAGTGAAGACAGACTCTCCTTTCAAGTTGATATTTATATGAGTATACGATCTATGCACCGCGCTGGTTGTGATGTTTCAGCTTAGGCTGCAAACAAATACCCCTCACAAGGGGGTATTGCACACTGACCGCAAAAGTCTATATAAACACTGATTCCCACCAACAACAAAAACAAATAATTTACAACAATCTAACATATATTTCCCCCAAGCGCCCATTATTTTATTGAAGATGTTTTTAGAGACTAAATATGTTTGACTACATCATGACTTTGTCGTACTTGTATGTCTCCTGCTCAGGCTTTATTGTTATGCTGCTGTACAAAAAGCCATTGAGAGTTCTGTGTCAAGCTTTCTCCATTTCGCTTCTTTAATAAGGATTTAATCCATTCAAGTGCTAAAATCTTGGAAATGATGGAAACAAAAATCCTACACAGCAAAAGAGATTGGGAGGTCGAGAGAAAGGATATTGAATTGCATGAAAAATTGCAAAAATTCCAAAGTCGAAGTTCCGTTGAAAATGCGTTGAAGAAACCTTTGAAAATGCCATGACTATAAGAATCTAAAATCACCAAATATCATACTCTTGTTGGCAATAGTTACTGTGGAGAGACATTGAAATTTGGAGCCACGGCATTTTTGAAGACATTAGAAAAACTGCGTGTCTTTTAAAAACCACCATATATCAATAGCGCTTGTGAGCTCCTCAAGTCCTTGATGCACTTCTCCTTGTGACAAAACTCTAATGGATGCATCCCAATACAATATTCAGAATTCATCACATGTGCAGATAACATGGCAGTGCTAGGTTCAAGGATTTGTTCAATGATATGCTATCTATTAGTCTATACATCTCTAATGGACTATTCAAAGCTTAATCTACACAGTTTTTAACCAGTCCATTAAACACTTCTCGGACTGGTCCATATCGATATCACCATAATAAGGAAATACCATGTCCAAATTTTCAGGCATAAGATGAGGAAAGTGACTTTGGATGGTATCCATTAACTTATCATAGAACACCCGATATCCTGTCGCGCTAAAATGAATTCCGTCTGTCAATAAACTGGATAAGTCAGCGGTATCATTGTACAAATCTTCCTTGGTCCATTTCCCATATTCCTGGAAAGCAATCCATAAATCTATGAATGGAAGCAGATTGTCATGAGCAACAACCTGGGCAGCATCTGCATAAAATCGACGGTTCCTAGAAGATCCCTTATCTTCTCCAAACACTTCCCTTGCCATCTTCTGATCATGAAGTGCAGGCCCCACTAAAATTACAGGGATATGGTAAGATTTGGCGAGGTCTACCAAGGTTTGCAAGTTTTGCTTATACTTGTCCAAAGGAACAGCCTGATTGGTAAAGGCTGCATCGTTGGTGCCGAAGAAAATGGTCATGAGCTTGATATCTCCCAGCTCTGCATTGTCTGCACGCAACACCTCCTTCAAAACAACTACAGCTTGGTTGGAGTTGTAACCTGAGAAACCTCGCGTGACGATATCGGCCTTACGTTGGTAGGCCGATTGTAGAGCTGGGGCCAACGCAAAACCATGTGAATTGAGGTCACTAGAAAACTGCGTAATGGAGTCTCCAAAAAGAAGGATTTTTTTGAACCGGAGCGTCATTAGCACCACTTAGTGTGCCAAAGGTGCTTGTTATGAAGTTTGCTGACGTCACCATGTCTGATTGCGCGGTCCTGCACTCTACATCTTCACCTACAGCGCGCTGCTGCCAGAATAAAACCAGTGAATCAGTGAATCAGTGAATCATGAATCAGTGAATCAGTGAATCAGTGAATCATGAATCAGTGAATCAGTGAATCAGTGAATCATGAATCAGTGAATCATGAACCAGTGAACCAGTGAACCAGTGAATCATGAATCAGTGAACCAGTGAATCATGAATCAGTGAACCAGTGAACCAGTGAACCAGTGAACCAGTGAACCAGTGAACCAGTGAACCAGTGAACCAGTGAACCAGTGAACCAGTAAACCAGTGAACCAGTGAACCACTGAACCAGTTGATCATTCACTTTGATTAGACATGATATTGGTTGTAACCTTGGCTTATATCTTACTACTTAACTGGCCTTATTTACAGTCAGTCATATGTAGTTCTCCTTTATCCTTAGCTGTTGGCTTAAAGTCACACTTGACAAATTCTAAAAAGCTTATGATATTCACATTCAATTAACCTACCAAGGGTTTACTAACTTCTCCTTTTAATCATACTTTAATTAATATTAATGAAAATTATACATAATAAAAATTAATATATGGGAAATTTTTTTTAACACCCCCTGCATACAGTCCTAGCGTCGTGTGTATAAAAAGAATTGTGACTAAAGCTCGATTGTTTGACACGACTGCATAATATCAACGCCACAATCCATTGCAAATCACAATGCCTACCATAGTCATAAAGCTAGGAACGTCCTCTTTGGTGGATGAACAAACTTTGGAGCCTCGTATTGCCAATATGGCAAACATAGCAGAAACTGTGGTCAAGTTGCGGCGTACAGGTCACAAAATCGTGGTGGTTTCTTCTGGTGCTATTGCCTTTGGTATGAAACGGGTGGGTATTAGCACAAAACCAAAACACTTGGCTGCCATACAGGCACTTGCACTGATTGGTCAAGGCCGGTTGATTGGACTTTTTGATGACTTGTTCCGTCAACTAAACCAGGCTGTTGCTCAGGTTTTGATCACCAGGAACGATATCATTGACTACAACCAATTTCGGAATGCTAGAAACACTATCAACGAATTATTGGCAGAAGGAATAGTTCCTATTGTTAATGAGAACGATACGCTTAGTGTGGCGGAAATAAAATTCGGTGATAATGATACGTTATCAGCCATTACGGCGGGAATGATACACGCTGACTACTTGTTTTTGATGACTGATGTGGATTGCTTGTATACAGACAATCCCCGGAAGAATCCAAATGCTGAGCCCATTCTTTTGGTCAAGGATATGGATGACTTGAACGTTAAGGTAGACTCGGAGGATGCCGGTGCAGGATCCAAGGTGGGAACTGGAGGCATGACCACGAAGCTTATAGCTGCAGAATTAGCCACCAATGTGGGTGTTTCTACTATCATTACTCTATCTTCCCGGCCTGTATGTGTGTTTGATATTGTCAAGAGCATTCAGCAAGTGGACCTGACTAAGCCTCTAGCAGAGCAAATCGAGTCCCTCAAACAAGAAATCGCCAATGGAAAAATTCCTTTACACACGAGATTCCTTGGCTTGCCCCGTGATACACAGATCAAGTCGGATCGCAGATTTTGGCTCTTGCATGGATTGAAAACAAGGGGAAAAATCTACATTGACCCCGGCTGCTTTGCTGCCTTGACTCGCAAACAGAGAGCAGGCTTGCTTCCTGTGGGCGTAGTGGCAGTGGATGGCTCATTCCATGAGAGCGAATGTGTGTCGATCTGTGTGTTAGCGTCTCGGGATGCAGACAAGGCTGATGCCGTGGAGGTAGGTCACTGTAGAGTGAACTATAGCTCTACAGAGATTGACCTAATAAAAGGAAAAAATAGTTCAGAGATCGAGAGCATTTTGGGCTTTGCAGACTCCGAATACGTGGCCCACCGTGATAACCTAGCTTTTCCACCCAGCTTGCCTCCTCTGACGGAACAACTTGTGGGCATGAGGCAGATTCTATAATAAAGATTGGATGAAGGTCTGTGGAACATATCGCGACAGATATGAAGCAATTAGAAATGTTCTTACACCGTGGTTTCCATGGTGAAATGGAAGTACTAGATAATGTGAATCCATTAATATGGAATTCTGTTGACACTGATTAATTTACTTTTGATTTTTGAAGATTCCTTTCAATCACTAAATCACTAATTACTAAATCACTATTAATATACTATATATCTTCTTTCTGGGAGGTACTGGTGTCGCATCCAGGTATCTGGTATCCAATCGTAGTCGCACAATTACTCACGTGCCACTCAAAAAAATCAACCTCCACTCTTCACTACTAACCTTTTTCCCCTTCCTCCCCCACCCCACACCACACCTCCCTAGCAACTATGTTAGCCTCCACCGCTAAACTCGCCAGAAGGTCCCCCTTGGCCATTATGCGTGTGAGCACGTTGCGCTCTGCTTTCAGGCTTTTGTTCCAGTCCTTCCCTATTAGGCAACAGGAGGAGCCCTTGGTGGACTTGAACTCTTTGCCCAGGAAATCCAACATGCCTATCCATGCCCCCCTTGTTAACCCTGCAGAAAAATACAAGGAGGTTTCCGAGGAGTTACACAAATTCGGAACCTACACTATGTCGTGCTTGCCCAAATATATCCAGCAGTTTTCAGTCTGGAAGGATGAATTGACGCTTTACGTGGCTCCCAGCGCCCTTCGTATGGTGTTGTTATTCTTGAAAAACCACACGGCCTCTCAATTCAAGAGCTGTATGGATATAACCGCTGTGGATTACCCATCAAGGGCAAATCGCTTTGAGTTGGTGTACAACTTGTTGAGTGTGCGTCACAACTCTAGAATAAGAGTTAAGACTTATGCTTCGGAAACCAGCAGTGTTCCATCTGTGGTACCTATTTTTGAGGGTGCCAACTGGTACGAGAGAGAGGTGTATGACTTGTTTGGAGTATTTTTCGAGGGCCACCCGGACTTGAGAAGAATCATGACCGATTACGGATTCGAGGGCCATCCTTTAAGAAAGGACTTTCCCACCACCGGCTACACCGAGATCAGATACGACGAAGAGAAGAAACGTGTGATCTATGAGCCCTTGGAATTGACTCAGGCATGGAGAAATTTTTCTGTAGGATCTCCTGTATGGGAACAAGTGGGAGAGGGCAAGGACTTTACGCCGGAGTCATTTAAGTTACCTACGCCTGAGCCGGAACCCACGGAAGAAGAAAAGAAATAGATAATTGCATAGAGTTAAGATATTAGAAGTGTATTTATACTTGACATCACTTTATCCCCCCCTCCCCCCCTTATACTCATTCATTGATTGAGAGCTGTTGACGTAAATCCCTTAAACATCGCTCCTTCTCAGCCAAAAATTCCTCTAACATCTGAACCTGACTAGATATCAAGCCCACATCATTCTTCAAATCTGTCAAACTCTTGGTATCGGCCCGATCCTGTGTACTAGATAGCTCTTCCTGCTTATACTTCAACAACTGCAGAAACTCGTGTTTTAAGAGCGCCAGCTCGTCAGCACTGGATCTGGTGGAGACAGCCTCGTTTTGAGCCCTTTCCAAGGCCTTTTCTAAGTCGGCGAGTTCCCTACGCAATCGCACCTCCTCCCAGTCTGTCCCCTCAGTAACAGAGAAATCAGTTCCTTTTTTCTGCGGCTGGTTGGCTTGACCAATTTTCGTCAAATAACTGGTACCAAACGCCTTCTTGTCGTTGGCACTGGGCTCTGAGATTGTCTTATTGCTGGAGCTCAAGTCATAGCTGGGAACGTCCTTGGAAAATGTCGCCCGTAACAGCGCAGGCACGCTCCGTGGCACCCGTTTGCCATTTTCCCGTTGGTTCAAAATGTGTAATAAGATAAGCACCTGGTCCTTATCGATGGTCTCAAAAGACTTGGGATTAACAAGGTTCCACGCAGACGATATGTCGGATCTCGGCACCTTCTGTAAGGTCTGGTATAACTCCTCCAACGACTCGAAACGCACACGGCCGTAGTGGTCACAGTTGGAGTTGTATATGGTTTCGTAGGTGGCCTTATCCGTGGGCGAAATGTACCAGTCAAAGTCGTCGGAAAGCGCTAAATCCTCATCCACATCAGATGACGAGTAGCCTGAGTTATTATTGGAACCGCTGGCCACAGCCTTATTGGCATGTATTAAGTGAGCCTTGGACAGCGGGATCAACCAGCCGGGCAACTCCGAAGGCACTTGACTAGACTTACCATTGACCAAGTCAAAGATCAAGCGCATGGTGATACAGAATTCCTCGAAATCCAACTTGCCGTCGGCATCCACATCGGCCAAGTCCCAGATCTGGGATAATTGGGCATCTTTCAACCGCAGATTTTTTAACACGGGCGATACTTTATCACCGGTCAACTTATTATTTTCGGGCTTTAAGCCTTGGAAGATTTCCCAGTACTTTTTGATCTCCCACTCTTCCAACCGAGGCATTTTAGTCTGAGTATATAGTGTGGAGTTGTTGTTGAGAATCTTGGCTATGCGCGAGCCCGTACACCATGTATAGATTAAATGAAATTAAAGATAAGATAGAGTAACGAGAGGAATTGGATTGACAGAAATTTTTTGCATAAAGGAGAGATTGTACATTAACAATGGTCTTTATCCTGATTTTACTTTTCAAAATATTAAAGCCATACTGTGAAGTTGTACTAAGATACAGTCAAGTTTTAATAAGTTGTAGTGTCCTGGAGTTGTACTGTAACTACCAATTGGACATGAGACTGATATAATAATCTATTAAGATTCCTAGTAGTCTTATTCCTTATAGTAGAGTAGTACACCATTAAGACTTTAATAAGCATAATATAGTCTACTATGCATTACTTTACCTAAAAGACTATTCTGTCAGTCAGGTTAGGTACTTTTACATTGATGTTGAGGGTTATTATAGTAGTAATGTTCCACATCACCTATTTAGTCTAAACTGCGCAGTCTTTTATCACCCATAGTTCGAGTAATGACATTCCTGCCGAATCAAAAAGTTTCGATAGAATTTATAAGCACATGACAAGTCACCTTGTGACATAAACTACATTGCTTAGAAGGTGTCAAAACCTAAGGGATGTTATAGAAACATCTAGTAACTGCAAAGAGTAGTTGAGCTTAAGGGAATTCAACATTTAGACTGAAAAGTCAGATTGTAGCTTTGGTTCAGAAGGAATTGATCAAAGTCGCTCAGTTACAGGGCTCACAACCACTTCTGTATCGCATTACAAGACACTAATAATATCTCTTAAGTGAACACTCCTTAGTAGAAGGGATATTCTTATAGCTTTCATAAAAAATATTTCTGGGGGTCTGCAAGTGGACATGTTGATTTTATATATCCTGCCTTTTTATATTGAAGTGCCTTCAGCGGCTGGGCTCTCAACTATAAACATTGAGTGAGCTCAATTAGGAAGACAAATCCCAGACGTCTAAGGGCTACGAGACATAGTGCATTATGTGCGTACAGCTTCTTTATGTCAACAAATATACCAAAATATATAGTGCAGTTGGAGTCAGAGCTAGCACATATCGCCACATGAAACACTCCAAGCAATCTTGTTGGAGCTGCAGTTAAGGAGCAGATTCCACGCTTGCTACTTCATCAAGCCTTCCTTTGGTCAGAAGACATGGTGCAAGCCATGACTGCAGGCAGCTTGACTTGTGGTGTATATAATGGTGTAGGTGTATATGACTGGGAATTGATGCAGTCAATCACGAAGCCCCTTTACAAAGAGTATATTGATAAGCGGAGGGAGTCACGATACGCGGAAATAAATAAAGTATATATATATAATGCGCAAGAATATGTTATCTGCAGGACGTCCCAAATAGGAAGGAGTAGGTCAGTCACCCCAACCTTAAATGTCAAGGTCAATCATATCTAAATAATATCAACGCAAAAAAGGTACTAAATAGTTGATTCCGGCATTATAACGAATGTGCTTGACCTTTTTTTCAATCTGTTCCAATTCGAGAACTTCCAAGCACAAGGCATTTCATAGGGATGATAATCAGGGATGAGTGAAATGGTTGTCTTGAGGTTTGGAGAAGACTTGCCAGTCTCAATCACCCGCTATGCTTATTATCGTCTTCTCGTGACAAGCTCCGGAGGCTTCTTAAACATTCAGCTGTGAATACCGCGTCCTTGTACCCATGGGAGTACTCCGGTTGTAGGGGGAGAGGACTTGGTTGGGTAATTGGAATTGGAGACTAGTGGTAGTCCTTTAAAGGGATCTAAATTTTCAGGGTAAAGTTGAAGGCCTGAGGTATTATATCATACTAAGTTTACCTCTAATGCACATGAACTAGGAGTAATCCTTAAAGTTGCAGGAAATATCACGACTAGAGCCCAGGATATAGAAGCACACAAGTATCAAGACTGGAAAGTACCAATACTGGAAAGTAAATTTATATAAATATAGATTCCCAAAGTTAGAGGCTAATAAAAACTGAATACAGCCAAAGGATTGAAAGTACTAGTACTCTACTAAATAGTCAGTAGAGCCTAGTGATGAGTAGTAGTTTGTAGAGTCACTAGTAGTCAGTAAAGTAACCGGTGCTCTCTATGCATCAAATCACTACTTCACTGTTTGTGAAAACATGCTTGCTGGTATCGAACTTTAGTAATTTCCATCGTGGCATTGAGTCCGTATGGTATTGGTGACTTTGAATTTCATCACATCATCTTTACCACCAGCTTATTATCTTCTCGTTCAATATTGTAAGAGTTGAAACCTGTTCGAGAACCTAGATACTAGAACAAGACTGCGCTAGGGACAGACTATTGAGTAGTATTGAGATAATCTGGAAAACGTCAGTCTCTAATAACGATTAGAATAAATTCAAAAAACTTTGACTCTCACATACTTTGGTCCAATTGATGGTAAAGTAGACTTGTGTTGTGTTCTGATCCAAGTGGTGTAGTAGTGGGGGTGAAGACTGGAAAGAGCGCCCCTTTTATATCGGCCGATGGCAATTTTTCATGTGCATCTGTGCTTGAGGTTGCCTGTCTGAAACGAGTGCATTGCCTTTTAACACTGCATCACCACCACACCTTTAATTAGTACATCAAAACACCTTTCATCACACCGTAGTCAGTAGTAGAGTGTAGAGTAGAGTAGAGTGTAGTGTAGAGTGTAGAGTAGAGTAGAGTAGAGTGTAGAGTAGAGTAGAGTGTAGTGTAGAGTGTAGAGTAGAGTAGAGTAGAGTGTAGAGTGTACACTAGTAAACAAGTAAACTACTACTATCCTATAGTGTTAGAATATACGTTTTGTGTAGATCTAGAAGCTTGGTTGTTTCCTCATGAAAAATTGAGACTAGTGAAGTATTACAGTCCTTTTTGCTGTACTTTCATAGCATCAGTTAGTTTTAGTCCTGCAAGACTATTCAATAGACTATTATCTAAATAGCTCGATTATTAAGTGCAGACTACTATCATATCAGCTCAGAATTATCCAAGTATCGATACTAGTAGACTAATGTGTAGTAATATAGTGTAGTAGTTCGTTCTACCTCAAAGTATAAATACTAAAGAGTGTAACAAAGATATACTACTGATACTGATACTACTGATACTGATACTACTGATACTGATACTACTGATACTACTGATGCTCATACTACTACTACTGATGCTCATACTACTACTACTGATGCTCATACTACTACTACTCATACTCATACTGAGTTTATATAGTACTATACATTACTATAGAATTGTATACAAGTATAGTGTAGTAGTAGTTTTGTTAACACTAGATATTTTCTAACTCTGGCCAAACCCTTTAAGGAGGATCTAGTGCTAGTTAAGGCCTCAAGGTAGCTAGTGCAGGAATGTGGCTGGCTTTTGCCGAGCAACTATACTATTAAACTGCCAGTGTAATAATAATCAAGGCAGTATGATACTAGAGAGATATATAGTGTAGTGTAGTGTAGTGAATCCTACATTAAATCAAGGGCCCCAGATCAGACCCGAGACTTCTCTAATGTTTCGCTCGATTGAGGCCAAAGCAGAGAATGACCTTGCCCTCTTCCTAAATCTATATTTCAACTGGTTTCCCATATACATTAAAGTAGCAAATTAACTATAAAGTTCCCCATATTACACTACCCATTGGGATATTTGTACAGTGTGCAGTCTCGTTGAATAAAGCATAGCGTCCATTGTCTCTAGATGTAGATTGTTAGTCATAGAGCTCTGCATTGAATTCATTGTTCTGGACTAGCTATATAAGACCCTCTATTGTTCACCTTGAAAGAGTAAATACATTCGGTCACTCAAGTACCAATCAAGAATAGTAAGACTATCTATTTATTAATTCCTTAGTGTATTTTCAACTCTTGTGGAAATGGGATGGTTCGCAACCAATTTATATTCCTAAAGTGTTAATCCTGTATACTCCCACTACACTTGCAGTGGCTAAAGTCTCTATTCCAGTACATACCACTCAAACAGTGTTAATCAATAGCACAGCAAATAGCTATTTTTTCACCAAATATATCATCTTTAAAAACTGCTTCTGCGCTTACCTTTGGGAATTAAAATTCATTTCTTCTGAATCCCCTAAAGCGTTATAATACTCGGACTTACTATTAATTAATAATTCAAAATTGTTAGATTCTTGTGCTGTAAATTATTTGTCTTTTGATGGTGCGAATTTAGGGTTTATATAGACTTTGGGGGTCATTGTGTGTGCATATACCCCCTTGTGAGGGGTATTATAGTTTACAGCCTAAGCTGAAACATCAGGTTCAGCGCGGTGGTGCATAATTCTTGCATATAGAAGAACACGTGTCTTGTAAATTATGTTATTGTAGATACATTTCTTTCCAAGACCTTCTTTTATGTAAGCTGATTATCCATCTAGAGTCATATTAGCAATCATAGGTGAAATAATTCCACCTTGTGGTACTCCTAAATCTGTAGATTGCATTTCACTAAGGCCCGCTTAAACCAGCTTTAATGAATTTAATATTTTCTTTTTAATAGGTATGTTCTCTAGAATTCATTCATGAGAGATGTTATCAAAGAAACCTTTGATATCTTCATATAACACTCAATTTCCTTTTGGAAGCATATAATATATATATCCCATCAGTTGTCGATCTATTTGGTCTTACCATAAGAGGCATAGTCAGCTTTTATTTCAGCATATGATAATAATGCAAGTGCAAATAAACTTTGCATGCATCTATCTTGGATATAGGCTTCCTTTTGGTATTACTTCCTTTTGAAGATAATACAGCTATTAATCTAGCTATATGAGTTATAACTGATGATTTTTGTAATTCTTTAGCCTTTTTAAAGTCTCCGTTAATGTTAGTTTTTACAATCTAACTTATGGACTTCAGCTTTTATTTGCTTTCAGTCAGTTAACTGTGTTCATAGTTCTTTTCATTTCTAACTATGGATATATTTTAATAAATATATCGTTAATCTGGATTAGACTTTATGAAATACCTAGAGATTTAACACAATTACTCCCACATAGATTGCAATTCAATAGCCTTATATATAAGTCAGCATCTTTTCAGATTAAGTATAACTATATACCCAACATTACATTGGGTCATTCGCTTTTTATATTTATCAATGTTAATTTAACACTATAGATTATTTCTTATATTTAACAGGTTGATATAAGAAGATATAAGGCTTACCAAGTTTCCGTAATAGGACATTAATGAACAATTTAGGTCATAGCTATATCCCTTTTTATTATTTATCGTATAGGTATTTATGTAGCGTCAAAATACCCCAAATCACATAGTAACTAAGCTGATCATGTTACTTACCTCTAACGAGATTTTAAATTCCACTATTTCGAAATACTAACCGAACTTACATCAGTTAAAGCTTATAGTCGTTGTGTTGAGTTTCACGCAGAAAGATTACTCTTTATGCATGTCAAAGTAGCTTAATTAAATATGATTACGAGCTTCTTGTCGCACCGCTACTTATAGAACCTCACAATAAGACCGCCGTTTAGTAGTTTTTTATAATATTATCTTTTTAATAATTTTTATTTATTTAACTAATATCACTTATTATACTTACTTTTACTAGTTTTATGTTTTTGGTAAACAGTCGCACGACTTATTTTATCACAGATTTTCCCCCATTCTGAACCATGTGACTTTCACTGGTGACGTTCCAATTATTCAGTAACTTATCTATTAGGGTTATTTTTCCTTTTTTAATAAAAATTTTTAGTGTCATCACATATTGAATTATAATAAATAGTTATTTTAACAACATTACAAACTATTCAAACTAGCGCGACAAAATGATTCAAACCAGTGCATAATGTTTCAACCACACTAGCAAAATGATTCAAACTAGCGCGACAAAATGTTCGTGCCCCTTTGCACAGTCTTTCAAACCAAATGGTGTCATCAAAAGTCTTCAAACTATTTTCGTAAGATAATACGAAAAACCCCAGATTTAAGATTTTAGAATATTGAATTCTAATGCAAGCTGGTGTGAAACATTACGCCATTTGGTTTGAAAGACTGAGAAGGGGTACGAAACATTCTTCTTTGTTTGAATCATTGTCGCGCTGGTTGAATCATTTTGAAAAACACTATATTAAATCGGTTCTAAATTATTAACAGTGTTATTAGAAACACTTTCTTTTTTTACTATACAATGCTTCTAGTTTAATTAACTTAAACTACAGTAAGAAAAAGTCCACACATCTTCAAATTTTATGGTAGACTTCCATCTGTATGTACAGCACTCAAATATCCTCATCGTCTACCTCGTCATCTGATTCGGATTCGTCATCCATCTTTCCTGGATCCACACTCATCAATGTCTCCGTACTCTGCCCTTGGTACTTTCTAGCAATTCGGGACGCTCCACCTACACTCGAGGCCTTGGCACGTGCTGCTTGCTGGAGCTCATGTAACTCCTTCTGGAATGATGCCCGCACTGACCTGTTACTGAAACAGTCCCACATCTTTAGCGATCCGCCCGTTCCTCCAATCACCAAGTTGCCTGCCACCTCTTGGTCCGTCGCAAAAGATGTGGAAAGAACGTTGCCAACGTCGAAGTCACGTGACAATACCATTGTAGGCCCGCCCTTACCATCTGTTGGGCACCGCCACAATTTGGTTTGTTTTTCATTCATTGCTGACGTCACGAGCATACCGGCAATGTTTGGGTTGACATCCAACGACGAGATGCTTCCGTCGTGGGCATGGAGTGTCCACAATGGCTTGTCCTGTACCCTAACATCAAAACAGTACACGTTCCCGTTGTCTGTTCCACAGTAAAATATCTCCGGCTGTGTTCCCCACCGTACATTCTCCACTTCCTGACCTGACCCAACATAGTAGCTTTTGGTCATTTGCGCCTCTTCCGAAATCCTCACGTCGGAGATGCTGCATGCACCATTGTAGCCTCCTGTCAACAAGATTCCTTGTTCCAGAGGATGCCACTGTGACGTACTGACGACTTTGCCCTCGTGGATTTTGTCAAACGATTTCACCACTGTACCCGTAGACAAGTCCCAGAGCTTGACGGTGGAGTCTGCAGACGTGGAAGCCAACACATTGCGGTGGATTTTATTATGTGCCAAAGATAACACGGCGTCCGTATGGTGAGACTGCACATGGCCCTTTGTTTTGGTTTTGGACTTCTTCTTCTTCTTTGATAGCGTCTGGAACGAGTTTTGCGATGGCGCTTCTCCTAAAATGATGTCGGGGAACGCCTTATCGAGCGAGTCCAAGTTCCAGATCTCGATCTGAGGCTCGAACGTGGCAATGGCTGCAAAGTTGCCCACGTTATCTTGCGTGTTTTCCGTGTTGGGCTTATAGTTGATCCACTCCACGCACAATGGGAACGAAGGGAGCATCAAGTCATGATGCACGTATAAACTAGACTCTCTGACCATGCCATTAGCCACATCCGGATCCAACTTGTCTCCTTCTTCCTCAGCACTTCCTGCAGGTGCACCTGCTCCGTCATCGTAAACATAAACATCCAAGTACAGCACGTCGTCCTCGGTTCGGGCGGCCAAAACCAAGTTATCTGTGGGGTAGATCTGCAACTCCTTCTTGTCCTCCTGATCTTCGTAATTGGTTGGAAGTGTGAGGTATGGGTCATTGCCATCTTCTCCGGCGTGGAATTGTACTTCATCCGACAATCCCGGAAAGAACGCCACACTTTCACCTGTGCGGTCATCTTCTTCATCATAGGTATCAAGATTATATTCCTTTAAGTCATCGTCGATGTCTTCGTTGGATTTTAGGGTGTTCAGATTCTTCTGAGCTTCTGCCAAGTCTTCCTTGGCGTCGTTGAGTTCAAGTTTAGCCATTTGCGTGATTCTTTCCATCTCAGCATCATCAAGCTCATACTTTTCGGGAAACTCCGCAGCGAAGCCTCTGGGGACCCAACAAGTGGAAGAGATCATTTTGGGATGAAGCTGATGGAGATGAATTTCGCGATGGCTTAAAATCTTTCTGGTGCGCATATGCAGGAGATACTAACCCCAGAGCACCCAGAGCACCCAGAGCACACCACCAGACCAGTCCACGATCACCAAAAGATCACGCTTACTCACCCTCGTAATAAATTGTCTAGAAACTGTTCATCTTTAAGTCCTGCAACAGCCGCTAGTGGATTTGCATTTTGCCCCTTCTGTATCAGTAGCTCTCTAGAAGGCTTCCTTGACTCTTTCTCCACTTGATTTACATCCAATTGTTCAAGAAGTTCAAGAGGATTGGAAATAGTAGTGATATCAGCAGGAAAGTCATCGGCAGAGTAACCAAGCAAGTCATCCAAGTCGTCGGGACAAACGAGGTCATTCTGCAGGAGGCGAGATAACTTTGAGTTCAAAACCGACATTTGTTTAGCGTCATTTGCGTTGAAGTTATTGATCTCAAGGTAGGCCGGGGGCTTCAGAGCAGTTGGGGCAAATTTGCGCTTGATCTGGTCATGGAAACGAGCATTTTGGGACATTTTGGAGCGTTCCACGTGCTCGTCCATCTCAGTTGCACTAAGCACACGGAGCGGCTGTGACACCGGCTTTTGCTTCAAGTCGCTGAGACTCAGGCCGATCTTGAAGCCGTGTAAATCGTCTGCACTGTAATGATCGAGGTTATGGGCCCTCTTATCGGAAAGCTTGTTATAATCATGGTCCTTGACTGTAGAGCGGTAGTCCTGCATGCCGTACTCTTCTAGTAGGTTATTTGAGAGCTGTTGTTTTAGGAGTGATCTGGGCTTGTGCAGGCCAAAGTCCGAGATGATGAATTCGCCAAGTTTTGTTTCAAGATCAGGAATTTCAAGGTGTTCAGAGGCTTCATCAGAATTAAAATTAGCTTGTTCTCCTAGTTGCTCGTCCTGCAGCCCCAAATATATACCATGTACTTCGCCTTGGTCGATTTTCTGAGAAGTATTTTCAATCTGGTCACGAATCGTAGCAATGATCTGCTTCTTGAGTTTCTTCTTCTCCTCTTCAGAAATGTTATCTTCGGAAATGTTGGGGTAGAAATGGTTGAGAATCACATCATCAGTATCAGACCATTCGTCATGTTCGTCTCCATTTTGGATCTGTTGCAACCATAAATTCTCTTGAGGACCCGTAGACTTTTTGGCCGACCACTTACGGCGAGGTTCCTCCTGGCGTTTAGGCTGGATAAGATTATGTTTGCGAAGGTACTGGATCTTGGCCTTGTGATCCCATTTTGACTTGTTGAGTACCATAGAATGATAAATATTTTAAAGGAGTAATAAAGGGTAAATTGATTTGAAGGTGTATAATTAGGGTGGGTGGGGTGAGAGTGAGTGAGTGACTGAGAGTGAGAGAGTGACTGAGAGTATGAAAAAAGTGCGCATTTAAATATAGAGGTGTACACAACCACTATCCATCACATACCAATCGGACTAGGGCTTTCAATGGGCTGGCCATTAAGCCGAGTAAAAAGGTCTCTCCCTAACTTCTATAAACTAGATTTTCACTATGAAAAAGAACTACAGCTGTATAAGTATATTTTACACATGATCTTATTTCACTATCTCGGAAGAGTTTTAATTAACTGGCCAAGCTTTCTATTATGTTTAAAAGATTTACTAGTTCGTGACATGTGAAACTCTGTTATACTTAGATAATGCTCTCTAGGAAACTAATTTTATTGGTCATAAAAGGGGTGACAATAAAATTATATATAGTTTAGTTATAACTAAGGGTTATAAAGAGCATTAAACCTCGGTACTTTTATCAAATAGGTAAATTTCAGAAAACCATTAGTAATTCCTAGAGAGACATTTGGCAGATACTATTGATGTGAGTGTTCCCAAGAGTAGTATGGTGGGTAGTATGGTAGCATACTCTATAGTCTACACCTACTACTCTACCAGATATCTATCACACTAACAGTTATAGATTTAGAAGCTCAGTCATTGTATTTAATGTTTCTTCAATTTAGTGTCATTGTTACCACAGACAGTTTCCCAGGCTCTATAAAAAAGGTATTCTTTATCATAGTATTGAACCTAACGCCTAGTATGAGTTTAGTAATGGTGTATAGACTTTAGAGAGGAGACAACGCATTTTCAAAGTATTCACAAGTTTTCAATAGCTTTAGTTAAGATCCCCTATAGGCCATGCATAGAAGGCTGTTAGATCCCCCATGGCTACCGTACTACCAATCACCTACAATGTGACATCAGACGATTGCCAAACAAGTGGGAAAGGCAATAGCTATCCCTACTCACCGGAATTTTCATTAACCCTAACAAGTAGGAGTGCACCAGCAATTCAGCCATTCCGTAATCTCACCAGTGATTTTTTCCCTGAGTAAGACCTTACAAGGATCATACCCCAAGTGTAGAAAGCCTGATGCCCAGTAATTGGGAACGCATCAACGAATAAACTGAGATAAAAGTACCAACGTATGAAAGAATCCAACAATCTTATTGTTGTTATAATGATTAGGATTAAGAAAAGGAATGGATTTTAATTTTTATGGATAATTGTTTTTGGTGACCCTTCTCCCTCCCTCTCCCTCCCTATATCACACTAGATTATACCTTAATTAATATCAATCAATTACTACTTTTCATCACATTATTTGTTGACTCTCAAAGACATTGTCTTGGTTATATGAACTTCGGGAGATGGCTTTCATCCCTTAGCTCGCAAGCAGGTTGTTACACAAGTCGAAATTAAATACTAACGTTTGACAGCTAATTGTTGTGAAAGTCTGGTGCCATAGATATGTGGCGATGGCGTATTTTATATATGTGGATTCGCGTGGCTGCAAATCCTGAAACGCAGAGCGCTACAATATAAAGGCCCATCATCATATTTTTCCCGCAAAAGAACCATCTGCTATGACTGGCAGTAACTATGCTGACTAGTGATTATCATGAGAGTCTTGGTATGTAATTTCAACATCTTCCTAGCTTTATATATATACATAGGTATTACTTGGTGACTGTGTATTACTTGGTGACTATATTTTTCATGGCTTCTCAAATTGGGAAAATCATTTATATACACTTTGAGCGAGGTCAAGGGATTTTTTACTTCTTCATGAGATCTTAGTACTTAATTAGAGAAGATTATCAGTAACTGCTTATAATTAACACTCTACTTTCAATGAATAAGTAGCCATAAAAAACGTTTCTTTAATGTGCTTAATTAAAACAATTGAAATGATAATTAGAATTATGGAGAATATTGATGAGGGATGGAGGGAGGGGTGGATGGATGGAGTGAGTGAGTGAGTGAGGGATGGAGTGAGTGAGGGAGGGAGGGAGACTGAGACTAACTGAGGTTTGTGCGCAACCTCAGCTACTCTTCTTATGCCACCAAAATCTATCGAAGACATCTTGAAACTCATCTCCATGGGTGAGGCGCTCAGTGAGTCTCAGGAAAAGCAGATGAAAGACTATAAATTCTGGAAAACTCAACCCGTCCCAGCTCTCAATGAGGTGGTGGAGTCAGAAGGCCCCATCGACACCTCCAAAACTCCACACGATATTCCTAACGACCCATTGCCTTTGTTGAGTGACTTTGAATGGTCTACTATCGATATCAACTCTTCAGATCAGCTCGATGAGGTATATACGCTTTTATATGAGAACTACGTGGAGGACCACGATGCTACGTTCCGTTTCAAGTACTCTCACGAGTTTTTCAAGTGGGCTTTGAAACCGCCCGGATGGCGTCAGGACTGGCATGTGGGTGTACGTGTCAAGACCCTGAAGAAGTTGGTTGCTTTCATCGCTGCCGTGCCTATAAAGTTGAAGATGACCAAGTCCGCCAAAATTATCCCTTCGGTGGAAATCAATTTCTTGTGTATCCATAAGAAATTACGTAGCAAGCGCTTGGCGCCTGTCTTGATCAAGGAGATCACTAGGAGGGTCAACAAGCAGGGCATTTGGCAGGCCTTGTACACTGCTGGCGTGGTGTTGCCTTCACCGCTTTCTTCGTGCAGATACACCCACCGACCATTGAATTGGTCCAAGCTCTACGACGTTGGTTTCTCGCATTTGCCGGCCAACCAAACCAAGGCTGGAATGGTGGCTCATTACGCCTTGCCCAACTCCACCCGTACACATGGCCTCCGGCCCATGGAACCTAAGGACTTGGTTCTGGTGTTTGACTTGTTGCATGAGTACCAGGAGAAGTTTGATATGGTGCAGGTGTTTGAAAAGCACGAGTTGGAGCACTGGCTCTTGGACCCGGCCAATTCTTCGGAAAACAGCGTCATCAAGTCATACGTCGTGGAACAGGACGATGGCTCCATCCTGGACTTTTTCTCCTACTACTTACTTCCGTTCTCCGTATTGGGAAACAAGTCCCACAGCGAATTGGGCATTGCCTACTTGTTCTACTATGCCACCAACAGCTACAAGGAGGATAAGGCCACATACAAGAAGCGCTTGAATGCATTGGTGACTGATGCACTCATCACTTGCAAACAATTCAATGTGGATGTGTTCAACGCCTTGACTTGTCAAGATAATCCTCTCTTTATTAAGGATGCCAAGTTTGGCAGTGGTGATGGTATTCTCAACTACTACTTGTTCAATTACAAGGCAAAGAAGATTCACGGAGGTATTGACGAAGCCAAGAATGTGAGTGACGAGGGCAGTGGACTCGGTGTGGTATTGTTCTAGAACCAAGAAGTCATGACATTGCCGATTGATATCTTCACGTGTGATTGCCGTTCAAACAATTAGCAGATGGCCCCGCGGTCAGTCAATGTGCAAACCATACACTACTGATAAATCCATCAGCTAGCCACCACAATCTCTCTATCTCTATCTCTTCTCAATCTCTATCTATAGGACCATGAAATCAACTATATCTTACTGAAACAGTCACTAGCAATATTGTATAGTCATCTAAATCTATATTGACTATATGCAGTACTATCACTACCTACTGATAATTGCGAGTAGAGAGACCTAAGGCACTCGGGAGCAGGTTTCAATGAACGAAATAACTTTACCGCAAGATCGAAATGATCGTGCCTTGAAGCTCTTTGAAAAAGCAACAGAAAAAGAACAACGTGGCCTCATGTCCGATGCTGTCAACCTCTACCGAGAAGCCTTCAAGCTTAACGAGCTGATCGACTTGATCTACCGCTCACAGAAAGTCCCCCGGCACTTGGAGAGTCTCCGGGCCAAACACGGCAAAAACGCCGCCCGGAAAGTGGACGAGTCCGTTTTAAAGGCCATAAATGTGGATGAGCTTTTAGAATCGTTTGAAGGCGCCGAGGTTTTGGCTCCAGGCGCTGAGGTCGTGCCGCCAGGCGTTGATGATGGCAATGGCCTTGATCACTTAAGTATCCAGTTTGCGGGAATTTTGGCGGAAAAAAACGATATCAGCCCGGTTTCTCCGCTACTTAAGCTCCCAAAGGAAATCTGGATCCGTATCTTGAAGATATTATGGGCAGATGACCCTGAAGCATGGTTCTGCTTTGGTATTACGTGTAAGAAACATGCATACTTGGCGTTTGCAAGCTCGGAAATATGGCGTCATATGTGCTACTTGATTTACCCAAGGCAGGTTTATGAAGAGAATGTGGGCTACTCAGTCGGCAATCTGCCTGTGCCACCAGATCCTATGCACGCATTGGCACAATACGGCAATTCCTGGAAAAGAATGATCCATGAACGGCCGTATGTGAAGATCCATGGCTGTTATATCAGTGTGGTCAACTACTATAGTGAGGGAGGCCGAGCGGAGCTTTCGTCCAGTTTGAATAACCCCGTGCGGCTGGTCACTTATTACCGCTACTTGCGTTTTTACGCTGGAGGCGATTGTGTGGCGGCACTCACGAGGCTTGAGCCACATAAGGTGGTGCCTCAGCTCCTGAGAGAAAATAAGCTACGGCGACTTGTGGCCAACTTCGAGCTGAGAGATCTCAGCCACGTGGACCCGCTGGACGAGCCCCATAGAATACATCGCGGCACATGGACCGTATCGACGGATGCTTGCGTGCATGTGACCTTACATGAAGGGTCTGTGCCTTACTATACGTTCCACTACAACTTCAAGATCAAGAACTTGGGTACAATTCTGAAGCACTGCAAGCTCTGCTGGCAGAATTTCTATGCGGTATGGAAGAAGAGTCCTGGCTTTGAGGACCGTGAGGGAGAGGTGGTAGACTTTTCCTTGAAGAACGAAAAGGACTTTAAGTTTTCCCGTGTCAAGTCCTACAACAACTCAAATTAGAGAGAATGGACCGTTTAAAGTGACCACATCATTCACCAAACTTTGATATAATCAGCTTTTAGTGAGAGGTATGATGTGTATGGCTGTGAACATACCCTGACAATTGGTCTTTTAAATCAAGTTGCAAGAAAGAGGTTCAGTGTGCTCCATTTATTGTTTCTAGCAGAGGAATGACGAATTCTAAGTTTAGTTGTGAAGTCAAACGGACTCAGAACCCTCAATCAATGAGAAAAATCCCATTGGAAGACACCTCTAGAAGGTATAGAAGTGAATTTTGGCAGAATTTCACGTTAGAGTCGGAACCATGGGACTTTAAACTATGGTGTTCATCCTCATGTGCTACACTGGTCTGAATTTCACTACGACATACCTGAGTCATTTGATTCTGGATCATATTACAGTGTGAGTGATGTCAGTGATGTCAGTGATAGTCAGTGACAGACAGTGGTGCCTCAGTCAGTGGTACTCAGTGACAGTACTGACAGACAGTTATGACTCAGTCAGTGACAATGATAGTGATAGCACTCTGGACACTGATAACTCAGTCACTCATCCTAAGTCAGTATTACTTTGACTCAGTGACTGTCACTGCTGTCTTAGTCCTACTCATGACTACTCATTGTCCCCCTCCCCATCATCATATTTACTACATTATACAAATTATAAAACCCTGTAAAAGGCTCTAGACAGGGCGTGCGCCCACCAGCGCACAGCGCGCCTGCACACGAGCGCAGCTGAAAATTTTGCCAAAACTGATCTTTCCCACCCGCTACTGACCCCATACTGAGTACCACCACAAAACTCTCATCCCACCATGTCGAGATTTTTTGCCTCAGGATACAATTCGGAGTCTTCATCCTCTGATGAAGATTTGTTGAGCTCGGAGGAGGAATTGATGTCTTCCTCCGAAGAGTTTTCCACCGACAGTGAATTCGACAACGACGATCTGGGTTCCGAAGACGATTCCGACTCTGACTACAGTGGCGTCGGACCCTCGTACTTCTTGAAAAAAGACTTTTTGAAGGGTGCAAACAACCTGGATTCTGATAGCGAAGATGAAGGCCGTAAGGTAGTCAAATCCGCTAAGGAGAAGCTTTTGGATGATATCCGGGAATCTGTGGACGCTGTTTTCAATGCCAAGAACGTCGAGAACTGGAGTGGCGTGCTTACGGAATTTGACCGTTTGGGAAAGCTGTTGGTGAGAGTTAACCAGCAGAAAATAGGCATCCCCAACTTCTACTATAAATTGTTAGCGCAATTAGACGACACCATCCACGGCGTTGCCAGTGATAAGGAGAGGAAGAAGTTGCCTGCAGACCAGAACAGGGCCTTGAACACTTTGAAACAGAGGGTCAAGAAGCAGACCAAGGAGTTCAAGCCTTACATGGACCTCTATAAGGAGAACCCCGAGGCTTTTGATTCTGAGGAGCCTGTTCAGATTGCATTGCCAGAAAAGAATGACAACAAGGAGGCCGTGGTGGGCACCGTTTCCGGAACCGCCCGTATGATGAGCCCTGTGTTTACCACCTTGAGGAACATTGCTGAGACCAGAGGTAAGAAGAACATCGACAAGCTTGAACAGGTGTCTATTTTGGAAAACTTGTTGGCCAAAACGAAGGAGTCTGGCTCCATTTTTGAGCTCATTTCTGTCTACCAAATGTTGCTTTCTGTGAGGTTCGATGCCGGTTCCAACCTGGCTTTCATGCCTATCAAATTGTGGAAGAACAACGAGGCAGATACTGCCGACTTCTTGGCCCTTTTGGAGAAGAACTTCTCTTCATACCAGGTTTCCGATACAGGCGCTCCTACAGATGATATCGACGTTGAACCCGTTGCCAATGCCAGTGGTGTCAAGGTGGTGCAGGGCTCCATTTCCTCTGTTTTGGAACGCTTGGACGATGAGTTTGCTAAATACTTGCAGAATACCGACCCTCACTCTACGGAATACATTGAACGGTTGAAGGGCGAGTCCGACCTCTACAACTTGATTGTGCGTGCCCAGGTATATGTGCAATCTGTCTCTGGCGACACAGAACACTTGGCCAGAATTGTCTTGAGAAGATTGGATCACCTCTATTTCAAGCCTGCACAATTGATTGAGATTTTGGAGAAGGCTGCTTGGGAAAACGTGTGGAGTGGGTCCGGGCTTGAGAAGTCCGAGTTGCTCACCAAAGGCGCAGATCCCCAGAAGGTCATCTCCACCTTGCGTGACTTCTTGTCCAAGCAAGAAGCCCCCATCTACAAAACCATTGCTTTATTATCCTACACATACTACCTTGCGGTGAATAACAAGTACTCCGAGGCCAGAGAGATCTTTTTGGATTCACACCTATACAGCCATATTCACCAGCTTGACTCGTCAATCCAGGTGTTGTACAATAGGGCATTGGTGCAGTTGGGCTTGGGAGCTTTCAAGAGCGGCGAGATCGAGGAGTCCCACCAGATCTTAAACGAAATTGTTAACTCGCAACGCGTCAAGGAGTTGTTGGGTCAAGGATTTGTCAACAAATACCCCAGCCAGGTGACCGCTGCCGAGAAGCAGAAGTTGTACCCATTCCATATGCACATCAACTTGGAGTTGTTGGACTGCGTGTTCATGACTGCCTCCATGTTGATTGAGATCCCAGCTTTGGCAGCAGCTTCCAACCTGTCCAAAGACTCGAAACGCAAAACAAATATCAAGTCCTTCAAGAGCAAATTGGAGTTCCACGACAGACAATACTTTACGGGACCTCCCGAGAGCATCAAAGATCACTTGATCTACGCTTCCAAATACTTGCAGAGAGGAAACTGGTCCAAATCTTACGAATTATTATCATCCATAAAGATTTGGAAGTTGGTGCCAGACACCAATGCATTGTTGCAAATGTTGAAGTACCAATTGCAGATGGAGGGCTTGAGGACGTACATCTTCACGTACCAGTCGATTTTCACCAAGTTGTCAGTGGAGAAATTGGCCACCATGTTCCAGCTCGAACAGGAGGTGGTTACAAGTATTATTGAAAAAATGCTTGATGCCGGAGAGTTCCAGGGCTCGTTGACCAACAACTTCATTAACTTCACCACAGATGCGCCACAAAGAAGCAGATTGCAAGAGTTGGCGATTGTTATGAACATGAAAGTGGGCATGTTGAACGAGAAGAATGAGCAGACGTCATCCAACGGTCACTTCAGAAAACAGGTGATGCAGCAACAACAACAGCAGCAGAAGGAGCAAAAGGAGCAAAAGGAGATCTTACAGGAAGAGAACAGCAAGTTTAGATATGCCAATATCAACACCAACAACGATGAGTTTCAAGTGACTGCTTGAGTTGAGTTCAGGCTGAAGTTTATAGCATGAGAGACGGCGATGTCTCTAATCCAATGTTTAATAGAAGCGAAGTGTAAAAGCAAGAGTAATTGGAGCGGGCTCATAACGCAAATGTATAAGAGGTTTAGGGACTGGCAACAGGAAGGAAAAGCTGGAGGGAGGTACTTCGGAATGGACACGTGACCGGGACATTGAAAATGTGTACAAGTTGTAAGGCACACAGCCGCCAGATGGGATGTTGCCAAGAAGTTACGAGAGTCTTGAAACCAGGCTAAGTTGAGAAGTTTTGAAGAAAGTGAGAAATATTTTTTTGCTGACAGGAAGAAACGACCTTAGTTAATAGGTCGGAACTGGATATAAGGCCCGGTTATGGCCCCGATTATGGCCCCGGTTATGGCCCCGGTTTTTACCCCGGTATGGCCCCGGTATGGCCCCAGTAATGACCTCAGTATAGATGCGGCACCGGCATCTACGCCGTAGATAAACACTCCGGAACTGGAGACAAACTGTCTCATTACTCTACTAATTTTATAAATTTATTACTTGATTTACTTGGGAAATCTACTACTCGTTAAGGATATAAATTGTCAAAGTTCAACACTTCTGAAAATACTACTTCCTCGCATTATTATAAATTTTTCTCAAAGGGTGCAAAATTGGAAACTGCACTAATTATTTTTATTGAAGAGTTTCTAGCCAATCCGTGAGCACAGTATTGTATATATAGTATAGTGTAGTAATCACCTACTACTCTATGTTGGATAGCTTATTAATCTCTTTAATCTCTTTATGGTTTATGGCAGATGTTGTACAGGAAGTCCCGGGAATCCCATCTTGCACGATTACATTAGTGAGTGCGAAATAATATTTGTTTACTTCACTTTGCTCAACTTTGATAAAAAGGAAACTACATGTTCTTTCTATTTGTTAAATGATCCTCAATTATATTATGAAATTTATTTGAATTATATCTTTTACCTTTAGAAAAATTAGTCCTCAGATTAAATAGACAAGGATATTTAATACTCAGGATTAAGTCCTCTGAGTCTGCCAAACCATTTTAAGAAAAATCAGGACTCTTTTGTTTTTGAAGGAATTCAATGTGCTAGTTTATACTGTTGATTTACAATGCTACAAGTAAACATCCATTAGTGCAGGAGCTTTTGAAACCTGGCTTCTACTCGTGCAAGCGAAGGCATGGTTTAATTAGATGGATATGATATTATGGTTGAGAAGTAATATTTGCAGATGCAATATGGTTTGATACTGAGAAACTACCTTTACATTATACATTTACAAGATCAAAATACTCCTAACCATTTGACTCAGCTTTGATGATTGCCATAATTAGATATGGCACCAACATTTTGACAAACTGAAGAGTCCACCAATAACATTTGTCAAACTTATATAGCGGGACTCTGCTACCAGCTATAAGCTCAAAATTAATTTAAAGTAATAAATAATAATATGATTTCCAACTCTATTAATTAATTAATTAATTATAATAAATATTTTAGCCGGATGTACGGGTGTTTTTCTCATCTACATCCCTCCTACTCGTTTAGCCTAACACTATATCACGTGTACACAACTAACTTCAAGTTCATGAACTCAAAAAACAAGCCCCTCAAATTAACTTCTCTCTGTGAGCTCTGTCATGGCCGCAAAGCTGTGGTTAAGCGTCCCAAAAACCTCCAGAAACTATGCAAAGAGTGTTTCTACGTCGTGTTCGAAACAGAAATACACAATACTATCGTTTCCGCCAAGCTCTTTGAAAAAGGTGATCGTGTAGCTATTGGAGCCTCTGGAGGAAAAGACTCTACAGTTCTAGCATCTGTTCTAAAAACACTCAACGAACGCTACAACTATGGCGTGGAGCTTGTGCTCCTCTCTATTGACGAGGGAATCAAAGGCTATAGAGATGACTCTTTGGCTACGGTCAAGCGCAACCAGCAACAATATAACATGGACTTGGAGATCGTCCTGTATAAAGACCTCTATAACTGGCTGATGGACGAAATCGTCTCGTGTGCTGGTATCCGGAGCAGCTGTACATACTGTGGAGTATTACGAAGGCAGGCACTTGACCGGGGTGCCAGTAAGTTGGGGATCAACCATGTGGTCACGGGACACAATGCCGATGACATGGCCGAGACTGTGCTTATGAACATATTAAGAGGTGACACTGCTCGCTTGGAGAGCCTGACGTCAATCCTCACGCAGAGTGCAGGTCTGCCTATCAAAAGGTCTAAGCCGTTCAAGTACTCGTACCAGAAGGAGATAGTACTCTATGCACACTATAAGAAGCTCGACTACTTTTCGACCGAGTGTACATATGCTCCGGAGGCCTTTCGTGGTACGGCGCGGGAGCTTCTCAAGGGCCTTGGAGCCATCCGACCATCGTGCATCATGGACATAATTTATTCAGGAGAGCATCTTGTTTTGGCCCACAAGAAGAAGGTCACCAAGAAGTATAAGAGAAACGTCAAGAATTCTGAGCAGGAGATTTTTGCTGATGGTTCTGTGGCATTGGAGAAGAAAGACGGTAATACCTGCGAGAAGTGTGGCTACATCACCTCCAATAAGGTGTGTAAGGCATGTTTGCTTCTAGCGGGACTTGAGATGAACAGGGCAAAGGTGACACTTGAAGGTAGTGCTGATGGAGCTGCCAAATTAGGTAAGAGTTTGGAGCAACTCAGTTTCTAAGAATTCCTTTATAGAATTCTTACCTTGGGTTGTGGAGACCCTTTGTACGTCGGTACTTAGGCGTCCCTCCTATACACATGTGATGAGCCTGCCTGGTGGCTTGGAAATACTAAGGTCTCGGCAATCACAGTGTTCTCCCTTCTCGATACCCCAAACACTATAATCTCTGCAATGTCCGACGCAGTCAATGGTGTGGTGCCCTCATAGACCTTTTTGGCGGCCGCATCATCTCCATGGAAACGTACCAAACTGAACTCAGTCTCCACGGCGCCTGGATCCACCTCCATTACACGAATGCGTGTAGTGATCAACTCCTTCCGCAAGGTGTGGGTAAAGAAGTTGACGGCAGCCTTGGATGCACAATAAACACTTCCACCGGGGTATGGCTCGCGTCCGGCAATGGAGCCAATATTAACTATGTCTCCGGTATTTTTTGCCTTAAAAATGGGCAACGCTGCCTGTGTCATGTTGATCAACCCCATGACGTTTGTCTGCATCATGCCCAGGAGATCTGCGTCGGTAATGTTGCCCACGGTATCCTTGCCTAGTGCTTTGCCTGCATTATTGATCAATACATCGATATCGGAGAATTCTCGAGGCAAATTGCTAAAAAACGGTTTGATGGATGCGGCGTCGGAAACGTCGAGCTTGGCCGTATGCACTTGTATTGGCTTATAAGCTTTGGTCAACTCAGCAGCCAAATCGGATAACTTGCTCTCACGCCGAGCAGTCAAGATCAACTTGATGTTTCCTTTTGCAGCCGCTGCAAACTCGTGAGCTGTGGCCGCTCCAATTCCTGAAGAAGCTCCTGTAATAAGGATAATTTTATTGGCGAGTCTCTCTGCAGCTTTGGTACCAAAAGACATTATATAGATTGATTAAGCGTTGAGAGTGATTAAGCGTTGAGAGTAATTTATCGCGATAACCTGCATATCAAGTAGTCAAGCAGTAATGTAAAGCACGAGTAATTGGAACATGTTGATCTCTATATCAAAGGCATTTGAGACATTGTGTTGAAGGGTAATGTGTAAGGGGCCTAGTGGAAACCAACTATAACCAGAGCAAGTTTCTGTATATTTTAACAATCCTCCTAGATGTACAGATGTGGCATAGACCAAGTGTTTTTCATAATGAATCAAACCAAGACAAAATGATTCAAACCAAGACAAAATGATTCAAACCAAGACAAAATGATTCAAACCAAGAAGAATGTTTCGTACCCCTTCTCACAGTTTTTCAAACCAAATGGCGTAATTTTCACACCAACTTGCATTAAATTTCAATATTCTGAAATGTTATATCTGGAGGATTGCCTCATACGTACTACATTTGGGAGTCTTGCAGTACCAATCAATGGTCAAAACGGACGGAACTGAACAGGTTTCCTTGTTATCCTGTATACAATAACTTGTTAATCAAAGAATTTTGGGCCGTTTGTAAGTCCAAGGTCAAGAGTTCTAGGTTAGAACAGAAAGAAGAGTTGGCAATCTACAGAACAACTAAGTCTCAAAGTTATCAAGGGTTCTGCAGGCATGCTGGAGAGTATGTTAAGGCTTGCTAAATTATTCTAATTGTTAAGAAAATATGCTACTCTACGACAAAACAAAACAAAAAATAGAAAATAAAAAATAGATAGAGGAAAAAAAAAGAAGGGCGGTGGTTCGATTTTTCGTATTATCTTACGAAAATAGTTTGAAGAATTTCGATGACACCATTTGGTTTGAAAGAAAGGGCTACGAACATTTTGTCGCGCTGGTTTGAATAGTTCTGGAAAACAAGGGTGGATTTGCGATGGACTGATATCCTGATACAAAAATGCACATGTGTTACAATCTGATGAAAAAACATCATATGGAATATAACTGCTTGGGTAGCCAATAAGTCTACAAAGATTCTGAAGATCAGAAAAAATGCAAAAATCCTACTACTAGACAAATCACCTACAAAGAAACGGCGATACTTGAAGACTAGAATACAAACTATACATAGCCCCTAATTCTTCAATGTACAAACCTAAGGAGTGTAATTCCACGAGTATAAATGACAATCCTGCTAACAATAGCTCGCCAAATATCTTTAGCTTTAGATAGACTATAGTCCCACTTTGAGCAAACAACCAACTGTTAGGATAGAACCTACACATAGTACTAGGATTAGTATTAGTGATTTTTTTTATTTTATATTTTATATTTTATATTTTATATTTTATATTTTATATTTTATATTTTATATTTTATATTTTATATTTTATATTTTATATTTTATATTTTATATTTTATATTTTATATTTTATATTTTATATTTTATATTTTATATTTTATATTTTATATTTTATATTTTATATTTTATATTTTATATTTTATATTTTATATTTTATATTTTATATTTTATATTTTATATTTTATATTTTATATTTTATATTTTATATTTTATATTTTATATTTTTTCCTTTTTGGTATTAGTTTAATTTTCGTGGTTGAAGAAACTCACGAGAAAAATCTCCAGTTAAAAACTCCCACTAGAGAACAGCTAAGTTAGCTGCGGAGAAGCGGTGAAGCGGATTCGCGCGAGTTTGGATTGAAATAAGACATGTTCAAAGTCGTTGAATCTCGCGTTAATGCGGGAAGGTCCTCTTGGTAGATTCAGTAATAGAACCGAGCTTTTGAATCCACATTTGGGTTACCAATGACATACTCGATGGGCATACTCGATGTAAGGGGTTTGGGAATGTGCACTGTCCAAATAACTTCGGCAATAGTGCAATCGAAATAGATGTTGAGCTTTTGCTCAATTGTTGACGATTGGAGAACTTCCCATGGCACAAGAAAAATGGTGGATAATCTGATGAAGTCATTTTCTAGTAGAACAAGTGATGGGATGGGATCATAATAAGATGAGAAGGTTGCCTATGGTTATTATCGTCTTCTCGTGACAAATCTGGAGCCAGGACCTGTTTGTTACTCCTTAAACAATTCACCTGGGAATACCTCTTTGTACCCATGAGGATACTATGTAGGGGAGAGGACTTGGTTGCGTCATTGGAGATGGGAGATTAATGGGTGCCCTCACACTCTCCTGTTGGATCCTCTAGAATTGTCAGTAATGTTGAGATAGGGTTCGAGGTATTCCCTGGCACCGTCAGGAAGTCCATTTGGGATGATACTGAGTTTATCCTAATGCTCTTGAACTAGGAGTAGTCGTTATATCCGTCAAAAAGCCCACCATATCAATATCCTCTCGGTGACCCTCTTGGGCCGTATATGTGGCTGGTTTTCCATAAATAGAATACCAGACATGTAGATATTTGCTCGGAAGAGCTTGTAGAACCAGTTGTCTTTATCGTATAATGTGTTGATGGGTGAGTGCTAACCACCGAATGTTTGAGGTGTTATGATCTCTCAGTTTAATTGTTGAAGTTAATTGTTGAAGTGGGAACCCGAGATACTATCAGCCTCAAAAGTTTCTTAGGGATTTAGGGATTTTAGAAGAGGATGGATGTACAGGTTTTCTTTTTATTGGAGACGACTGCAAACTCTTCCTTCCCCGTCAGAACCAATAAAATATTACCTTAACAATCACCAGGAATCCGAGTTTATGTTGAATATCGAAGCCTCTCATGTGTTGTACAATAATGGTTCAATCACCAACACAAAAGAACCGAAGACCAAATGGTTTGCTCTTGGTCCGGTTTATATAAATGCAGGTATACTGCTTTGTGAGGATTGTCATTATAGCAGTAGATCCTTTTGGGCTCGCCTTTTTAAAGCTGTTCAGTGAGATTGATCAAAGGCCTTTTCAAATCTACCATTGCAAAATCCTTGGGTATGGTTAAGAATGTGCAGGGATGTAATCCTTAGGCTTGTATTGGTAAGGGAGATTGGTTTATATACTTACTAGTCTGGTCTATGTTTTAATATACATTAAAAAACCAAAGTAAGGCTGAAAACTTACGGTACATGCCACCAACAACCAGCACAAGACTTTTCGAAGTGGTGTAGTGATATACAACCCGTACATCCCTGATGAAGTTCCTTGAAGTTGAACTACTAGTGTTGCAGTCACGTGCCATACTCTGAATATTTACTCCTAATACATACATTTGATGATAATAGGAAATATTTTGTCTATATTTCTTTCATCATTTCAATATACCTTTACATCTTGGTAATTTAATGAATTATGTAATCACTGTATCTGGACTGATGCACTGATGTATGACATCAAGTTTATTCAACTCCTCAGAAAAACCTCGTATCAAACGTAGAGCCAGTAACCATGCCTGGAAGACCAATCATATCAATAATCTATCTAGAATGCTGAAGACTCTCCCCCATACTACATATAAAACGCACCTGACGAATATTGGAAAGGCGAGCTATATTCAGAATTCATAGAAGTGTTGGAGCTATTGCGACTGCTCACCATGGACTCAAAAGGTGACGACACAACCGACTGAGAGCTGTTCTGTGTGCCATTGAAACAATACTTTCGGAGCAAGTCTGCATAAGACAAGCTCCCAATTTTTGATGCTTTCAAGTCCTCTGCAGGCTTGGCCACATAGTTTTTGGTTTGCGTGCTGCTGAACTGGTGCAACGCAGCATCTGAGACGCTCAATGGTTCCTCATTGCTATCGAATTTCCCATCTGTGCCTTTATTGCCAAGCGGCGAAACCGGATCGGCCATCTTACTCTTGTAAGACTTAGAGTACCTTGGCCTTAATGTCTGCAAAGAGGTACTTCTGTGAGAAAGGGATGTTTGTTCCGGCAGAAACGTGCTGCCACGCAGCAAACTGGGTCTCGCCAAATACCCCGGGGTTTCCGTGGACTCCTTCACTGAGTTGAGTTTGTTGACAAGTTCCTCGATATCTGCATTGGTAGAAGTGACAAGCCCGCCTGAAGGTTCCAGTCTTGAGGAATTGGAGTCCTGGTCCAAATGAAACGATGCTGTTGGGGGAAAAATCGGTGGTTTATAAGAAAATGTATCTTTGGCTCCGGCCTTCAAGGTGATTTTATCTCTGGAGCTGGCTTTGGGTTTTGCTACGGAAGAGAGCGACAAGTGGTAGTTGCGCCCCTCGTTGTTATCCCAGTATGTGATTTTGTTAACAGTGTATTTTATGCAGAATTGTGGGGTAATTGACGAAGGCAAGTGTGTAAGGGGAATGGAGAATTTGAACTGGTCGAAATTGGCGCATGTAAACAGGCTGACGTACGTAGCGTTTTTAAAGATCAACTGGCTTTTCCAGTCATTGAAGGTTAACTTCAAGGAGAGTGCTTTTTCGAATGCAAGGTTTTGGCACATGACAATGAGAATAAGCGACTTCTTGTCTGCAGAAACAACGGCCTTTTGGAGATACACCGGACAATTCTTCTTGTCGTAGATGTTTTTAGGAGCCACGAAGTTGGTGCTATTAATTCTGTACTGCATCTCAGGGTAAATATCGTCATTCGAATCAGATTCCGAATCGGACAATATCAAGTCGCCAAAAGACTGGGGAATGGAAAAGTAGTCGTTGACAAAGTTGAATGACGAGTCCGGCGAGCCAGATGGTGTATTTTGGAGGGAAACTGACAGCGGCGAGTCTTTTCCATCGAACATCTTGACATTTTCTAGTCTGGAAGCAAACTTGACTGATTTGGGAGAAAGCTGAGAGGCCGAATGGACTCGGGAGAGGTGAGGTAACTTCAAGGACAGCTTCAACTTCTTTAGAGGGGTGGGGATGGCGCCTTCAGAAATAGCTCTAGGCTTAGCAGAAGAACTATTGACCAGAACCACCATTGTAAGGGCGAGTGAATTTGCATTGAAAAGAGAAACTGAATCTGCATTAACGGGAGCAGTATTAAGGACATCATTAACGGGAGCAGTATTAAGAACATCATTAACGGAAGCAGTATTAAGGACATCATTAACGGGAGCAGTATTAAGGACATCATTAACGGGAGCAGTATTAAGGACATCATTAACGGGAACATCATTAAGGACATCATTAACGGGAACATCATTAAGGACATCAGCATTAACGTTTGAATCTTCATTAAAAGAGACAGAATCTTCAAAAACAGAAACTGGAACCGCATTCACAAAAGATTCCGTAACATCCTTTGGCAGAATTGACACATCAGAAGAGACGGCCAGCGTTTGGTGCATGGACAACGATGAGGAGTACGGCAAGGGATGTGATACCGTCACAGATTGTGGAGCCACAGACAGAGCAGGGCGAACCCACAGTAGCGACAATGCCGAATCATCCTTTGGTAAGTCAGCCAAGGAAAGTGAAATTGATGGGGATTTTTCCATAGGGATTATATCGGGAAATGATGACAGATATAAGGACGACATGTCCGGCAAGGTTCCGAGGGCCAGCCTGGAACAGGGAACGGATTTGTGTGATAGCGAAGATTGAGAAGACGCAGGGGCGACATCAGGGGGAAAGTGGTTTTCCACGGCCAAAGTAAGAGTGGACATTTCAAAAGTGGGATGTTAGAAAAGGAAGATAAGTTCGAAAAGTGGAACTTCTAAAGGAGGTGGCAAGGAGTTGGGAAAGTGTAAAGTGAAAACAAAAGCAATCGAGCTTTTGCGCCAGTGAGGAAAGGAAACCGCGAGTCAGACCCCGAACAAGAAGTCAAGAAAACCACAAAACAAAGTTGCTATAAAAGCACACACACAGAAAATAAAACAGGCGTGGCACGTAGAGAATTGTGGGCGGAGGTGAGGATACTTATATAGTGGGAAGTTAGCATGGATTTCCAGAAATTTTGGGTTTCCGCAGCTGCAGGTGTATGCGGGATGTGTGTCTGGAACCGGCAGATAGGTGCGATTTGATGCATGATCGCAGGGTGGGGCAAATCATGGGGAAGGTGTGACAGCACCTCGAGGGGGAGGGGGGAAACAGCAGTGGGAAGAGAAGTGGGAAAATGAAGGGAAAGCCCGGGGAATTTCGAGGGTTTTTATCTGCAGTCCAAGCAAATTGGAAGTATTGTTTTATTTTTATTTTTATTTTTTATTTTCTTTATTTTTTTTCAAATCCGAACCGAAAACTTTAATTAGGTGTAACTTTCTCCCCACGAGCAACTTAGTAGCTCGTAGTTTAGTGCATTATGCGAAAAAATTTTTTTTCTCGACGCTATATGCAGTATCACGCAGCCACAGGAGTTCCAAAAGGAGTTTCGCGCTCTATACTAAAATCGCGCCATTACCAAGACCTGATACAAATCTTGCAGTCAGACATTTCGACATGATAGAAATCAGGGATTCTAAGAAGGGTCAATTCTTAGTGGCTTTTATCCATGAAACAATAGTAATGGCGTGTATACAATGACTAATACAAAAATATTAACAAATGCAATGAGTAATACAAGACTTCAGCTTTCAAAAATGCGAGTCTATCGCCAAGAAAAAGAGCTAAAAAAACACATAATAAATGCCCTTTTAAAGCAACATTTTTCCAATTATATTCAAAAAGACCATGATTGGTTTGGAGCTTAAGAAATTTGGAGTGTGGAAACGTCTAAAAGACTACTCGGGTAAAGCTCTTTTAATCAATTTTTGACTTGTACTTCTATGCATACTATTTAGACTAGACTGTCTTTTGACATGACACATCGCGTACCAATAAAATATCAAAACAATCACTACACTATTGACTGAGTTTTGAACATGTTCAGGTAAATAAGAGCATCACGTGGTTTTTGGATAATATTTAATATTAACCATATTCCATACCATCCATACCATCCATACCATTTATACTTACTACTATCCCGTAAATGTAAATACTCCACCTTAATCAATGGACTCCGCATCTGGTGGTGGTGCTACTGTATGCACCAGGAGCCGCTCCATAATACTGGATGGTGCTATTCCAGCCAAGCTACAGTTATCGTCCAAACTGCGTCTGCGGATTCTCCGTGAAGAACTTGCTAGAGTAACAATAGACTCACTATCGCGGTCTCTGTCCATACGACCATGGCCTGGAGTGCTTGGTGTCAAAGACAAATGTCCACTGGCAACGAGCGACGTTTCGGCCGTGGATGCCACCCCTGAAACACTTTCATGCGCCGCGTCGCCACTCAAAAGTGACGATGGATTTGTAGTGGACGTATGTGAAATCACCAGCTTCAACGGTGTCGTACTGACATTATCTGATACCATAGATGCTGACTCCTCGTCACTGAATTCGTTTGTACGTTTGATAATACCAAACTTTTGGCTTTGTCCTTGTTCTGTATTCTGCTGTTCATCAATCTGCTCTTTATCAATCTGCTCTTCATCAATCTGCTCTTCAATATTCTGGTGCTCAGCATACTCGCGCGGAATATTTTGTCTAGTACTAGTACTCTGGTGCTGTTCACCATTGTGGCCTTGTCTAATGTTTTGACGCTGTTTCATATTTGGCCGCTGTTTCATATTTGGCCCTTGTTTAATTTGTTGCTGTTTAATTTGTTGCTGTTTAATATTTTGGTGCTGATTAATATTCTGCTGACGTTGACCAATATTCTGCTGGGGTGGTGGTCCACGCATTCCAGCCACTGTGTTTCTGTTTTGCCCCTGAACAAGCCGCTTGACCCAACTGAACCTGCTACGTGTGTTGGGCTTGCCGTTTATGTCGTAAATGACTTCTGATGGTTAATATAAGAAGAAAAGAAGGGGATGGGAGCTGACATACCCAGAGTGGTTTCTAGCATGCTGAAGATATTTGTCGCGTATAAGGAGTTATTGCTGTGTAATGTAAAGTAACTTCAACTAGTGTCTTGGGTTGGGTATGGAGTAGAAAGAAAAGCTGGCTACAGAATCACGCGAGCTTGTTATTACTTGATTACATGCACTCCCTGGAATGGTTGAATACTCCTCATGCAGAATGGCCCACCTCCGGATGTACGGCTGCCCATGTTCGTTTTCCTGCTTATCTATCTATCTATTCTATCTAAAGATTGATCTTGCTGCAACAAGTGCTGGTATTGTTCTTCAAAATACCCTCTTGTTGCAACTTCGATTTGTTAAATGAGTTGACAGATTGAGGATAGTCCAAAGCAGGGTTTCTTTCAAAAAAGTTGGCAGGAGAGAGGTGGATATTGTGGGTTTCAACAGGCATCACAGGAAAATCTTCCACCTTTGGAATGTGCGTGAATCCCATGGTGGCCCACACCACAATGTCCTCGTCTCTGACTGGCTCCTTATCCTTGACCCATTCAGCAAGACCAGTGTCGCACTTGGACTGGTTGGTAAACTCTCCGGCAGCAAAGAGCTGGTGATCGTGGTACTTGGTGACCCAGAGTTGCTGTGTGGCGTAGAGCGCTCTCTTGGCATTGAACGAATCTTTATCTGCCAAAAGCATCTGTTTGGCGGGCATCATGATCTTGTATCCCACAGGCAGCTTGGACACGGGATTGATCTTGTTCTCATTGACAATCTTGTAGGTTCTGTTGGTGAATGGAGATTGCTCCACGTAGCCGGCTTTGTCCAAGTAGGATTTCTTGGTGATGAAGCCAGTACCAAATGGGTTCAATTCGTCCTTGGGCATCTTCTCTGTATCTTCGTAGAGAAGGGAGTTGTTGTGACCATCAATGGCAGGATCAATTCTGAACGAGAGAATGTGCTGGTGGTAGGCGGCCATGACGTTTGGTCCCACCACAGTACCCCATGGGACGGTGACTCCCTCGTCAATAGGCATGGTGGACAAGATACCCGTGGCACGCACCTCGATGTCGATGATTCCGTCGTTGGTGAACTTCAAGTTGATAATGTACTCGTAATTGGCCACGGTTGCAATGGTCTGCACAACAAACTCACGCTTTCTGGCAATGACCGCCTCCTCAGTCCGGTAGTTCATGTGTTTGTATAAGATTCCGGCGTCCTGTTCATGCATGCAAACGGTGTTTGGAATGACCTTTGGCTCCCCGGCTGAGTTGATGGTTCTTCCATCAATGTACCTGATAACACCAAGACAATCACATCCAAGCTTCAAAGAGTTAGCGTTGATACCAAAGCCACAGTCACCCAAGTCAAAGGCCTGCTTTCTGTGGTAGGGAGCTCTTGGGTCTCCGTAAGGAACAGTCATTTCCGACAAGGAAAGCCGGTACAAGATTTGTCTGCCTTTGAACCAAGCATCGTAGATGGCAAAACCCTCTCTGGCGGTGGTGGCAACGCGGAACTCCCATCCGAGCCATTTGACCTTGGAGCCCTCGGTAGAGAAGGACGCACCCTCGGGTTGCTCAACAATGAGCGGTTTGAGCAGCCTCATGATAGTTTCACCGTTCAAGTCGGGATGGTACTCCACACCATGCATCTGTTTCCAAGGAGTTGTGGCAGTGGTGGAAGCGTCGTATCCACTGGGCAAATAGTCGATTCTGACGAATTTCTTGGTGTAGGCCTCGAACACAGGTGAAAACTTCAAAGGCAAAGAGTAATGGTTCGACTCGGGGTGGCCATTGTTAGCCAAAACGTACATGAAGAACTGTACCAAGGGTCTTGTCTCGCTGGCATCGTCTGTGGCATAGATCCATGGGTCGTTTCTGACCTTGAAGCCCTTGGGCAATTTCAACTTGTCGATTTCGGCCAAAACGGCAGGGTGTTTGTTGCAGTAGTCTTCCCAGATCATCATGTCTTCAGGCAAGAAGGGGCCAACCACGCCCTTGGGCAATTCAGTCTTTGTAATTATATGGCCAGCAGTCACATTCACAAGGGCTTTGTTAAACGTGGTGTTGTTGGTGTAGTAGTAGGTATAGAAGACTCTGGGGATGGAAAACAACTTGGCACCAGATCTTTCGAGCTCCAAGTATCTCTTCATATCCTTCTTTGGAGGGTCCAATCTATCGATCTGTATAAAGTGTACGTCTGCGGAAGCTGGGTAGGCATCCTTGACGAGTTTGGAGGCCAATCTGATTTCTGAGTCTGTTGCCGAGTCGAATGGGTGAGGAGTCATGAGAAATAAAAAAAAAAACTGATGAGAAGGTTGCATTGGAAAGGGAAGCATCTTGGCCTTATATAGGCCCTGGGGAGATATGCAAAGCACTTTGCAGCCTAAGCGTGATTGACCTTCCTAATAAGGAGAGTGGATGCGGTATCGGGATACGACCTGCCTGATAAGGCGGCGCACCTTTTGTCGTGTACTTTGTTATCGGGCGACTCTACACTCTTACTGTGCTACTCTAGTACTCTACCTAGTCTAGTCTACCTAGTCTAGTCTAGTACTCTACCTAGTCTACTTTACCTAGTCTACTCTACTACACTCTTACTGTGCTACTCTACCTACTCTACTCTACTGGTTTACGCACTACCAATGGGTTAATCACCTACGATGTGCGACTGGACTAGACTGTAGACTGTAGTAGACTAATATCTCGCTATAGTATACCTGTTAGATTCTTTGACAACGTTTAGTACTCTTTACTTTTGTTTATTTGTTGATGACTTCCCAACTACTGGGAATCCGGGATTTATATAGACTTCTGGGGTAAGTGTGGTTACCACCTTATAAGGTCTTCTGGGAGTCTATGAGTCTATGAGTCTATGATTAGAATTGATTGGCTCATGAGTGTATGAGCTCATGAGTTGACCGTGAATCCAGTGTTCTTATTGTTAGGAACTGTTGAATGGCCGTTTCGACCCTATGGGTTTTTTTAAGTTTGAACTATGGCTAAATAAACAGCCCCAAAAGTCTATAAACATGAATAAAAGGTAGTAGAGAAGGACCTAAAATTCTTATTATTATTATTATTACTATTATTATTATTATTATTATTATTACTATTATTATTATTATTATTATTA
>NLAU01000947.1:0-37124 GCA_002370875.1 Metschnikowia arizonensis | reverse complement strand
AGAGTAGTAGTAGAGTAGTAGAGTAGTAGTAGAGTAGTAGAGTAGTAGTAGAGTAGTAGTAGAGTAGTAGTAGAGTAGTAGTAGAGTACTACAGTATAGACTACTCAATATGGTTATATGCAGTACTTCCCAAATAGGAAGGAGTAGGTCAGTCAATCTACCCCAATACCTTTGAATCATAACTATACCAACAAATTACTAACTAGTAGAGTACTAGTAGTTCTCTTTTCCTGTAGTTCGTCTTCTTCTTCAGAGTAGTATGGTAGTAATTCTTCTACTTCTTACCAGTAGTAGAGACTTCAGCTTATTCATAGTCAAAGTATTTTGTCAGCCTTCGGTCGCGACTAGACCTGGGTCTTACTGGAGCGCTCACCATTCGCAGTATCAGATAAACCCGCACTGTCACTTACCGCGCACGCGCACTACAAAGAGTATAAAAATGGAGAGGGGTGATTGTTTAGTCTGTTGACAATAGTAGTGATGGTACTACTCATACTACTCATACTACTCATACTACTCATACTACTCATACTATTCATACTACTCATACTACTCATACTACTCATACTACTCATACTACTCATAGTCAAGGATTATCATCAGACCTACGGTTGATTGAGAACAGCCTCCATACACCATCAGCCCAAAGATCATGCACGGAGCCCAGCAAAGGAAAACTCCATTCCCAGTAATTGCCATGCTATCAAATAAACAGAGTTACAAATACTCGTTATCAAAGAATCTAAAGAGATGATATGATATGTATACTGTTTGACTCATTACCATCATTCATTAGTAGTAAGAGCAAATCATATGGGTCTATTCTAGAAGTTCCAAATAGTATACCAAGTAACTCTGATAATTATATATATTATAAGTAGTCGCAGTCATATTGATAGTCAGTCATTATTTTAGTCTCTAAGTAATAGTGGTGATAGTGATGATAGTCAGTCTCAGTCAGTCATAGTACTCATGGTAGTACTCATGGTAGTACTCTCAGTCATAGTCCAATCTACAACATTTTCCCTGTATGCACTTTCAAACAATCAGCACCACCCTCTTGTAAAGTACACAACCTCTAAATATACACCAGGTTTGTCATTCATTAAGTCATTTGGATCCAAAATTTGGTCCATGTGATTTAGACCAGTTTCTTAAAATTACCTGGTATCGCAGTGTGCGATGGTGGTGAGGAAGAAGGTGGACAGTCCAAGTGAAAGTACCTGGTTGTGATGATGTTGGATTGTGGATTCCTTCAATAAAAAATTCGACGAAGAATCTACTTCCATTTAGTGACAACAGTAATTTTTCCAGAAATAGAAGTTGCGTTGGTTCCATTGTTTTCTGGGGTGGCCTTGTTACTGTTTACTACTTTTGGAGTCTGGAGGCTTTCAGAGATTTGTTTCGTGTATCTGAAAGGGATGTTGGTAAATATACCTTCAAATCGTTGATTCCACCTGTCATTGAGTTAATAAATTCTGCACTAGCCATTGCCAATGGCTTTCTAGACTGATTATTTCTCGTAAAATTGGACCTAGATAAGAAATGTTGTCTTTTAATAGGAGGTAAAAAGTCCATCACCTGATATAATTAAAGTTGTTGGACGAAAGATCTAAACGCTCGAGATTGAGCCAGTTAGCGACCAAAAGATGCGGAAGACTGGTGAATTGCTTATTGTGGAGGTCCAACACCTTCAATAGGCCATCGCAGACCAAAAAGAACTCATTTGGGACCGCTGTGAGTCCATTATCAACCAAGGTGATTTTTGTGATTTTTTTAAATGGATTGCAGGGCTGTACTACTTCAATATATGGACAAGAACATTAGATATTTCTGCGAATGAAGGACATGGGAAAAACTTGATAGCTTTATCTTGAAACTTTGCTTATTGATGGTTTCTATGAGATCTAGAAACAGGGAAAACTGAAGAATCCGCCGACATAGTCTGTGAGAGTAGTGAGAGTAGTGATAGTCAGTGATAGTCTCAGTCTAAGAAATAGTAACTCATAGTCAGACATAGTCTGTCATAGTCTGTCATAGTCTGTGATAGTCATAGTCAGTTATTGTTTTTGTCTCCGTTTAAGCAATAGTCAGTCTCAGTCACTCATAGTCAGGCAAAGTCATAGCCACATTCATAGTAGGCATAGTCATAGTCAGTCATAGTCATAATCTCAGTCTAAGTATTAGAAACTCATAGTCAGTGATAGTCATATTCAGTCTTAGTCAGTCTTAGTCAGTCTTAGTCTTAGTCTAAGTAATAGTAGGTCCCAGTCCTAGTGCTAGTCCTAGCAGTAGGCATAGTCATAGTAATAGTCAGTCATAGTCAGTGATAGTGAGAGATAGTCAGTGATAGTCAGTGATAGTCAGTGATAGTCAGTGATAGTCAGTGATAGTCAGTGATAGTCAGTGATAGTCAGTGATAGTGAGTCATACTCAGTCATTGTTTTAGTCTCCGTTTTAGTAATAGTCAGTCATAGTCAGTCATAGTAATAGTCAGTCATAGTCATAGTCAATCCTAGTCAGTCATAGTCAGTCATAGTCAGTCATAGTCAGTCATAGTCAGTCTCAGTCAGTCTCAGTCAGTCTCAGTCAGTCTCAGTCAGTCTCAGTCAGTCTCAGTCAGTCTCCGTTTGAGTAAGTCAGTCTTAATCAACGTAATTCCATAAAGAGTCAGTAGGGATACTCGTTTACAGCGTTTAGCAGTCACATGACTTGAAAGGAGTTTCAGGTTATGCTGCAATTCCATTTCCGCCTCACTTTGTATACACGCGCAGGCCAAAAATCTATATAAACGGCGATTCCCACGCATTAACAAGAATACCATTTTTTTGAGATAATGACAATTTGACTTTCCATGGTAATAATAACCAGTATCGGGATGGATAAACAACATTCCTATTCTGATTTCCTTAACTTTACATTTACCCATTATTGTTGGTGTTGATGGATTAGTGTGAGTTTAGGTGAAGATACTACGACTAGGACTGGGACGAGTACCTAGGACCATGGTTAATGAGGACCTAGGAGCATGATTAATGAGTACCTAGGAGTATCGTTAATGAGGGCCTAGGAGCATGGTTAATGAGGACCTAGGAGCTAGGAGCACAGTCAATGAGTACCTAGGAGCTAGGAGCACAGTCAACGAGTACCTAGGATCAGGAGTCAAGGTACTTTTCTACGTTATACTTTACATCCACATATTGTGCAAGGAAGATGTCACGTGACTCTATCCCCTTATCGATATACTTTTGGTAAAGGGTTTTGTCATATTAAGCATATTCGTAACTATGGGCTTCCTAATTGTATCAATGTTGAGTCATAATAGTGGCGGGGCGCCCTTAGACCTTCGGTCAAGCTGCCTGCATACACCATCCAACCATGGCCACACCACATCCGACCTTGATCAGACTATTTCTGATCAAGTTCTGCCTTAGTGAAATAGATTGAATCTGAACTTCAAGATTCCTTGCAGTCACTGGAACTCCGTCCTGGTATGCTGCAGTTCAACGAGCCCTTTGGCATATCCTATATGCAGGTCTCCAATACGTACTAGGGGAAATTTAATATAAATCATTAAATTTCTTCCCCACAGTAGATGGGGGTCTATAAATGACTTAAATAAGTTATGAATGAATGGCAAAATCCCCAAAAGAACTGAACCTATATGTGATCAATTAGACTTAATCATATCTCTCCATATTGGAAATTTTATAGTTAAGCCAAGGTAGATAAACCCGTACATCGCTGCACTTATATCTATATGGTAACCACACCAAGACTTAATATGACTGATAACTTCCATCCAATTTGAAATTGTTTGCGCAAGCGTCACATGACTTGACCGAGAGAAGCATGTGATACAAAGGCCCACCAGTATAATGTGTTGAGAGGATCCTTCCAAGAACTTATTTGTGTGATTATCCTTATAAATATGAACCCTTTTATATTGGACCTGACTCTCGTATTTTGAGGTCAAAGGCCCATTTTGAAACAGCATCTACCTGCGCATAATAAACCCTGCACGATGTATTGAAGACATGGAAGAAGTGCAAATATAAGTGCTTAGCTTTGGAGATGTAGTTAAGATTTAGAGTTCCAGGAATCACACGCTGCAATTAAGTATAGCATAACCTACCATACCAAATCATAAGTCAGTGATAGTCAGTCATATAGATTGTGAAATTATTGGGTCATTTTTAATGCGTTCTCAAGGGGAATCCACCGTTTATATAGACTTTGGGTGAGACTACATACACAGTGAGGGGTCACTGCGCATATTTGCAGCTTATGCTGAAACATGGAAATGCGCAGTGCATAGTTTATCTTAGGGATGAACACCGAGTGTAGGCTATAATAACCACTAGCCTTAGGGAGGGATCTAACATGTGATCATCTTAACTGATAGTCATTCCCACAACTAAGAATCTTCAAATCACACTGGATTGTACACTTAGTTATGGTGCTCCCAAATTTGACGAATAAAGCTTATGCTGGAGCTGAACCTGTGGAGACAAATGGGTCCTTAATATCTGGACGCAAAATGCTTTTCTTTTTTTTTTTTTTGTAATCTTGGACTATTCCCGGATGTTGTGAGTCCATTGTCTATGATATTGCATTGACTTGAAGGAACCCAGAATAGTCAAATGCAAATCCTTCATATAGTTTAGCATGTTGCTTTAAACCTCGGTGGTTTTCAAAGGACTGGTTTTGCCATTCAAAAAGTATCCGTCGTCTTGTTCTTGCTTCAACGCTGACGTGGAATCCACTAAACGCCGTAGCTTGGACGTTTTCGTTAAACTGTGGATCACGTGATCTTTATCCTTGATAGTCTCCTTCAACTGGCTGATCTCCTCTTCCTGGTCCTTGAGCAACTCATCCACATGAGATCGTGGCCTGCTGCCTGACCCCACCAATTGATGTGCGGCCTTGAGTTGTTTTTCAAGGCTGGCAATGTAACCCCGGTATTCCTGCATCTCGTAGTTGACCCTTCGGTAAAAATCCTCCAAGTTCGCCATCATGCGTTTGGGCAGACCGTTGATGTCGAGCCCCAAGATATCGTTCAAGGCGTCGTTCCGGAGCAACACCGTTTCTGTTTTTTGCAAGTCGTTCAAACGGGTAAGATGTGCAATTTTCTCGTTTTGCACTCGGATTTCCGCTTTGAGCTCCGAAACAATCTTGTCGTCCAGGAATCCACTGGGAGAGCCCTGCAGTCTGGACCCCTTGAGTGCCGCAAGCTCCCGTTGTTGTGTTTCAATCGTTCGGCGAAGCTCGCTGATGAGTTTCTGCGAATCGTCATGGACGCTTTGCTTATTGGTCTTCACAGAGATCACAATATCCTTGGCTCGTGCTGCAAACCGGAGCGTATTTGCGGTTTCCGTGGCCACCTGCTGATCCAAGGCCGCCAGTTTGGCCCCCAAGTGCACTGTACACAAGATCAGAATCAACAGAGACCCCGAGAGCGCCGGCTGGAGAAGCCTCGTGAGTTTCAGGTCCCGATATGGAATGTGTTCCGTGCTTCCTGTAGTTGACGTGGACAAGAGCGAAAGCTTGTTAATCACAGTTGAAAGCGCCAAGAGGGACTTGTTAATGAAAGCACCTTCTTTGCGGCGTTCAGCACTGGACGTGGCCCGTTCCGACCCGGCCAAATCACAGAGAGAAAGCGTGCAGTGGAATTCTGTCGCCTTGATCCGATCCACTGTATGTAAGCGGATCTGCATGATAGCGTGGGATCGAGAGGACCGTGAATTGAAGTCCGTGGCGCCTGTTTTACGCTTCAAATCTCCTGCCTTTATAAGCAGCAAGAGGTGGTCTTTGGACTGAACGTTTGCTGTGGTGATTCCCACGATTTTGGTGCCGTATTCAGTATCGTCCCTGATTTTTAGCTCTGGATGCACACCGTTGCTTAAGAGATCGATTATTTTCTCGTTGTAAATCTCCAAGTATGACACGCTTAATAAGTAGGTTTTGGAAGGCTGGTCGGACTCGATTTTGCGGTAGATATCGTCGATGGCCAAGCGCACAAATCCCGGGTCATGGTCCTCGCCCCTCATGGAGTAGGTCTTTCCAGACCCTGTCATTCCATAGGCAAAGAGCGTGCAATTATAAGCCTCGTTTAGGAAATTTTCCACCAAATGGGCACAGGCCTTCTCATACACATGAGCATTGGTCACACTAGGTGCTGCAGCAAACACATTGTCGAATGAATATGACGAACTATCGGATACATTAGTGATCAGATTGGAGAATTCATCAATAAACCAATTCAGATTTCCTTCAACCAACGGATTGGGACGGATGCTTACACTGATGGTTCCGGTATATGGCTCTGTCCGGAATGTTGGCGTAGACGGGGTTGATGGGCGGCTTCCAAGACTGGAAGCGGGTCTAGAGCGGACGTACTTGGGCAGTTGCAGTCTGAAACCACGCGAAGACTCAGGCCGTTTCAAATCAGCAAGGCTGCTGCGTGTTGAAGGAGTGGACCGGCCACTTGAGGATTGAATAGAAGAGCTGGATCGCATTATGGTGAGTAGAATTTTTTTTCAGAAAAGGCCTGTGTAAACTGATGTTTCAGAAACTGGACTGTATAAAAGTGATGTTTGAGTTGTGTAAACAGGTTGATTAAGCTGCAGTGTAAAACTGACGTTTCAGAAACTGGGGTGTATAAAACTGATGTTTTAGTTGTGTAAAATTGGTTGATTCACAAACTGCAATGTAAAACTGTTTGACACAGATAAACTGGAGTAGGTGTTTCAGGATAATCTAATTGAAGATAAACTAGTATAAAGTCAACAAGTTGAGGAAACTGAAATATAAAGTCAGCAGGTTGAGGAAACTGGAATATAAAGTCAACAGGTTGAGGAAACTGGAGTAGAAATTCAACAGGTTATTTCAAAAAATTGTAGATAAATAGTGACAGTTTTTCAGGATATTTCTTCGTCTAGATTTCAGCAATAGTGAGATAGTATCAGTTGTAGTGGAGCAGTTTCAGAAGTAGTGTCAATAGGGAAGTTTCAAAAATGTTTCACGACGGTTATGAGGGATTGAAAGCGGAAGAAGTAAATTGTGGAGGGATATTTTCTGCAGGACAGAAATCAGGAATAACTAGTACAGTATATTGGAGGCGTAGCAGTCCGTTTTGTAAAGCTAGCTCGTCTAGTGTTCCTTTGGCGTGTAGCAGGTGAAATCACGGGAAAGGTGTATTTGGCGCGGAAAGATCACGTGCGTTTGTTTACCTCACGTGACAGTGCGAAGGTCACGTGACCCTAATTCTCAATGGTTATGGTTCCATTATCCCTGATAGGTAGGTAGTGCACTAACCATTTTTCTAGTTGAGAGAAGTAGTCTATAATGTCCAGTTTATAAAATGTTACTATATAAAGTAATGTTTCATGTTGGTTTCATATTTTCTGCTTACATATGTTATGCTAACTTGCATATTTAGCTTGCATGACATGCATATGTTATGGTATATGTTAGACATTTGACCAGGTTATAGATAGATATATAAATGATGTTTTCTTCTGTAAATATCGAAATACTAGTGGACACTTAGAATGAAGAGGAAGAATTGTTGACTGTGAATTGTGTATAGAAAGTTTCTGTCCATCTTGTTCGGTCCACCTGTCCACCTGTCCACCTGTCCATCATGTCCACCTGTCCACCTGTCCACCTGTCCATCATGTCCACCTGTCCACCTGTCCATCTGTCCACCTGTCCACCTGTCCACCTGTCCACCTGTCCACCTGTCCATCATGTCCACCTGTCCATCTGTCCACCTGTCCACCTGTCTACCTGTCCACCTGTCCACCTGTCCACCTGTCTACCTGTCCATCATGTCCACCTGTCCACCTGTCCACCTGTCCACCTGTCCATCATGTCCACCTGTCCACCTGTCCACCTGTCCACTTGTCCACTTGTCCACCTGTCCACCTGTCCACCTGTCCACTTGTCCACCTGTCCTTATGTTTTCCTGTCCTGTCTATGAATATTCCTGTATATATCATTACCTTTCCCTAAGCATTTTCTAGTCCTACCTAAGAGTATAATATTCCTGTAAATTCTATGAATATCATATCCTGTCTATATTTCCAGCCCTCCATAAAACTTTATATTTCCTGTCCTGCATATAAATATCCTCCATAAAACTATATATTTCCTGTTCTGCATATAAATATCCTCCATAAAACTATATATTTCCTGCCCTGTATGTTTTCAGTCCCTATGAATAATTATTGAGCGTCCTGCATATACACAGTCCATCTGTCTATTTCGTGAATACGTCCATCTATGGGCATAATATATTTTTAATCGTTTTATAATATTGTGTAACAACTAACTACGGAGAAGTAAAAATCCGTCACTATCACTGTAAAGAAGTAGCGTTTGTGTCAGGTGTGCATATAAACCCTTTACACCGTCTACCCTCGGTTACCGGCTTGGCACTAACTGTTCTGATACCTCACTAAAGTAATAGCTCAGTTACTGCAGGGGAGATAAACCTGTACATCCCTCATAGGGTGGTCAGCATTGGATTAAATCTGTCTCTTAGAACTCCTTAGAGGAGATCCCCCGAGAATTCGGTGAGAGACATTCTGTAACGTAATGTATTCAATATCTAGTCCGTGGAGAGATGGTAGAAAAGGTCGCTAGGGATGTACGGGCTTATATTCTTTCTTATGTATATAGGAAGAGGTCGTGCAAGTTCAAAAAGAGCACAAGTGTAAAACAGGGTAATGCGGTTTAGGACAGCAGTCCAGGGAAATGAGGGCTTGAGCCCTAAGGGCATCCCTATTGCAATAGAACCTTAAGTGCAGGGCACTTAGGTATATATACTGCATATGCGTCACATATCACAACATTTGCACAGTCTTTCAAACCAAATGGCGTAATGTTTCACACCAACTTGCATTAGAATACAATATACTTTTTGTATTATCTTGTATTTCATTAACGAATTAAGAGAAGGGATTAAGGTAGGGGGAAGTGGGATTTTGTGGGTATAGTTGGGGTTGAAGGTATTGGGTTAATTGACTGACCTACTCCTTCCTATTTGGGACGGACTGCATATAGCCAGTAGTTAGTTAGTCAGCTAGTTCTCTGTAGCCTGTCGGTAAGTTGGGATTGAGAGGTATTGGGTTGGAATGACTGACATCCCAAGATAAAACCCGTACATCCGTCTCTACTACTCTATGTGCAGGCTATTGTGGCATTATTTCAACAAGTGAGAATCTGAAAATGATTCAAACTACCGCGACAAAATGTTCATCCTTTGCACAGTCTTTCAAACCAAATGGTGTCATTGAAATTCTTCAAACTATTTTCGGCAATCCTCCAGATTTAAGATTTCATAATATTGAATTCTAATGCAAGTTGTGAAAAATTACGCCATTTGGTTTGAAAGTGTGTGTCAACGACGAGTACCTAGGAGGCACGGAGTCACGGTACTTCGTGGATAGGTTATTCGCAGACCTGTGATTATATGCAGGTTGCTGGTGGGTGAAAACTTTTCACCCACCTCGCACCTCGTCTAAACCCTTTGGTCTTGTAAGGTACAACTTACTTATCCCTGTATATCAATATATACTAAAACACAAGTTGAAAGAGTGAGAGGGGTGCGAAACATTGAATTATTGGTTGAACCTGTCAGATCGCCCATGGGTATCACACTACCAATAATCACCTAGGACGTGCCATCAGACGTGGATTGCAAAACAACTGGAAAGCAATCCATCCATTCCCTACTTTCACCGGAATTGTCATTGTCTACAGCAAGCAGAAGAGTACTCCAGCTATTCAACCATTCCCGTCTCTCAGCGGAATTGTCTCGCTCGGATTAGGACGTAACAAGTTTTTTAGGGATCATGCCCCACTTTTCCTATATAAGACTCGAGGATTCCTCATTCTGAGAATTCATCCACGAATAAACAGAGTTTTTGAAGTACAAACAATCATAAGAATCTAACATGGAGGTCGTACCCGGATTTGTATTTTCCTTATTACTACCGGGCTCTCTGGGAAATCCTTAGTGCTTGCCACTCGACACTGGGATCACACCATCGGCACTGCAAGAATCGGCACTGAATCGGCAGCTCTTCTTTTGGGTCATCCCTTGACTCGGAACTGTCGTTCGTGGCATCACCTTCCTCAGCTCTTGCAGTTACTCCTCAACCTATTCCGGTACCTGACATCCGAATATGGTTGCTGTGGACTATCATTTGGTTACATCTCCAAGGAATCTCGAATTTCTGTTCATCCTTGGACAATCCGACCCAATTCCTTCCACCGTGACATGGTGGAATACTTCATGTCGGTTGTGGTTCTTGTTTTCGCGGCTTCAAAAGTTGGTACTTTGGCGATTGCCTAGAAATGCTGGTACTAGTTTTGAAAAGACTGTAACATAAACATAAATTATCATAATTTATCATAATCATAAATTTGTTAGATTCTTTATGTTTTTTAGTACTTCCAAAACTCTGTATTCGTGGATGGATTCTCACAAAGAGGAATCCTTGAGTCTTATATAGAAAAGGGGAAATGTCCTCGAACTTAATAGGTGCGTCTTATCTCTGCGAATGGGTCCATTGGTCCGACGGATCCTCGGTATCTCCAAAGATAGGGGAAACATCATTTTCCTGCCTTTGTCAATTCCACGTCTGATGGCACATTGTAGGTGATTAGTCCCATGGGTAGTAAAATTAACATAAACATAAATTATGATAAATTGATAAACATAAATTATGATGAATTGATAAACATAAATTATGATGAATTGATAAACATAAATTATGATGAATTGATAAACATAAATTATGATGAATTGATAAACATAAATTATGATGAATTGATAAACATAAATTATGATGAATTGATAAACATAAATTATGATGAATTGATAAACATAAATTATGATGAATTGATAAACATAAATTATGATGAATTGATAAACATAAATTATGATAAATTGATAAACATAAATTATGATAAATTGATAAACTGTTAGATTCTTTATGATTGTTTAGTACTTCCAAAACTCTGTTTATTCGTGGATGGATTCTCAGAATGAGGAATCCTTGAGTTTTTATATTGGAAAAGCAGGGAAGATCCGAGGGAAGTTCGACGACCTTCTAAAAGGAGGCTGAGTCGACATTGTGACTCATCTGCATAACTATCATCGGTAGAAATCTCGGACGATTAGAGAGAAGTGAGATCCCATTGTTCCATTGTCAAGGTCTATGACAATGTCTGATCGCACATCGTAGGTGATTATTACTCCCATGGGTAGTGCGATACCCATGGGGGATCTGACAAAAATATCTTAAACTTAGATTATCATAAATTATGTTAAACTTAAATTATCTTAAATTATCTTAAACTTAGATTATCATAAATTATGTTAAACTTAAATTATCTTAAATTATCTTAAACTTAGATTATCATAAATTATGTTAAACTTAAATTNTATCTTAAACTTAGATTATCATAAATTATGTTAAACTTAAATTATCTTAAATTATCTTAAACTTAGATTATCATAAATTATGTTAAACTTAAATTATCTTAAATTATCTTAAACTTAAATTATCTTAAACTTCATGTCAATCTCAGAACTTCTTATTTTACCACACTAGTGATATGGCTCTTCCAGAATTTCATCATGTACTATACAGTGCGCAACAATTGGAGGCCCGCCGGATTTCACCTTCTCATCACATCCAAAAGTACACGCACCAAAATTTCTTAATCAAATTTATCCATAGTAATTTCCGGAATTTTAGTATTCCAAAAATACCCTTTTTATTTAGCCTACATTGAAAAAGTGTCGCTTGGGCGTTGGGCCTTTTTCTACTGATGTAGCATGGTGTACGGGTGTTCCGGGGTCTTCAATTTAAAAAACTTGAGAAATAATGGTGCGCACACTATTAAGCAAGCTAAAGCTGTAATGGTTATTCCTAATTGTCGTAATAAGTAATTGTCGTAATAAGTAATTGTCCTAATAAGTTGTCAATTATAAACGACCTTCTAATGTTATATGGGATCACCATCATGCGTCCACTTCTCTCCCACCAGAGACTGCTCGTATTAGATCAACCTCTACAACTAAGTCTACAACTAAAAAATCTTTCACTTGAGAGATCATAACTATTAGTCGTAATTGGGATACTGATCAGACCCATGGTTACTTTGGTTGACCTGACGCTCCGATGTACCAAGCGGAGAGGATATTTAGCTCTTTACAAGAATTATCACTAGACTAAAAAGTAAGTAGAATAGCAGTAGAATATTGAGTAGAGTGGGTAGAAGAGTGAGTAGACCAAAATACTACATCGGTAGAGTCAGTATCCCTATCACTTTTATCACTCTTCATGATTTTGGTAGTGTTGATTCTCTTGGATTTAAACGCGGTCGTGCGTCAACCAGAAAATATAGTCTAATCACTACTAGTAAGTCTTAAACTACCTTATTTCTCCCTAAAATCCTCATCAAACATTACCTGTTATCCATCTTCTCCGCCTGTATATAACCGCCTCTGATTTTGACTTAGAAATTATCATATGATTTTGAAGAAACTGTATAGTTGTAGATTGAGCTAGTGTGTGCTTACGAGAATTTAATGGAATTAAATTTTGGGTCAAGTATTAGAAGTTAAGGGGTAGAATGAATAGCTTTCATAGGATGAGCCTGTCTAAGCCTGTCTGAGCAGTCTCACCAGTTCACCAGTTCACCAGTTCACCAGTTCACCAGTTCACCAGTTCACCAGTTCACCAGTTCACCAGTTCACCAGTTCACCACTTCACCAGTTCACCAGTTCACCACTTCACCAGTTCACCAGTTCACCAGTTCACCAGTTCACCACTTCACCACTTCACCAGTTCACCACTTCACCAGTTCACCACTTCACCACTTCACCAGTTCACCACTTCACCACTTCACCAGTTCACCACTTCACCACTTCACCAGTTCACCAGTTCACCAGTTCACCACTTCACCACTTCATCAGTTCACCAGTTCACCAGTTCACCACTTCACAACTTCACCACTTCACCACTTCCTAATTCACCATGGTTGGCCGGTTCGTAACGTCAATATCATACTTATGGTTCCAGTTCTTATACTTAAAGTATAGAAGCAGTGAATGCAGGCGAAGCGTGTTGACAGCTAAAATGGCACTCCGAATATCAGTAAATTGAATGCTAACACTTAGCTTGGTGGATATCATAGGACTCACTTCAACAATTCCTCCAAATTGTACAAAATCCCATTTGATGGCATCCACATTAAGATCTCGGGAAAAATTGTCTCCGGCATTTGGATAGCGGCGTTTTGTACCATATAATTTCCGTTTATGGAGAATCGGCTTACTTAAAACCACCACACGAGAAGCTCCATAGTGATCCACCTCTTCTTGGATATAAAGAGCAAGGGGTAAACTTATAGATTTTGATTCAGCCCAAGAAACTCGGAGTTTTCTTCCATGTACATTAAGCTGGCCACTTTGGCTACTCTGGTAGAATTTATCTGCTCCATCAGAATGAAGAAAATGAGCTTCCAAAAGAGGCATTTTTTCCCGGTGAAAAACAACTTTTTCTAAAGCTCCTCCTGAAATAGCCGCTACTAGAACTGCTGGACTTGTATGTACAGACATGCCTTCTATAGCCACCACACGACTTTTATTGTGACTCCTAAAATGGACCTCATGATCTGGGACTATGGTCAGACCCAGGCTAAAAACCTGTAACAGTTTACAAGAGAAGGATTTCAGGAGCTTATTAATACGTCCCCTTCCATCGAGTGTCAAGCATTTTTCTGCTGCCAAGGCTGTAGTATCTTGAGTTCTCTCTTTGACCCTGAGCATTTGGTCACAAAGGAACTTGCGGACCATGGTACGCTTACGTAGGTTATTTGCAGTAGTTTGTTGAGAGGGTATATGATAGCCATTTAACTGTAGCCTAGTTGGTTTGAAATCATCATGCCACAGAGGGTCTTGAGTAAGTGGACGAGAAAACATAGCAAGTGGTAGCGAGTGAAGTTTGCACCCAAAAGGGGGGGGGAAATTTTGGTGCGGTGGTGTACGGGTGTGCGGTGGTGTACGGGTGGGATGTCCATCCCTTCTCTCCTGCGCTTCTCCTTATCCCAATGTCTTCTTGACTATTCATCTCCGCCGCAAAGCATATCCCTCGTTTTATGGTGTCTGTTTTAAAGCGAACTCGCCTGCCTGCCTCGCATCCCCCCGCAAAAAAGTCCTCGGTCCTGTCTTCTCCAAACGTCCTACAGGAATCTGATGTAGGCATCTCCCAATACATCAACAAATCCACCGTGGGCTTCTTTGGCGTGATCAAGCTGCGCTACTCGGATTTCCAAGTTTTTGAGCTTGATCATAATGGTGATGTTGTTCACTTAACCGACAAGGGGCCCATTTTGGCCTCTCTGAAGGAGAAGAGAGAAAACCGAAAGAGGGAATTGGAGCCCGGAGAAATGGTGATTGACGAGAAGGGAACGACCGACAGTGATGTAGAGAATGCTGAAGGAATGGATAGAATGGGTGGTGGAGCTACAGTTGATGGAGCTACAGCTGTTACAGTTGATGCTGGTGCTGGTGCTAGTGCTGCTAGTGCTGCTGGTGCTGCTAGTGCTGCTGGTGCTACTGGTGCTACTGCTACTACTGCTACTACTGCTACTGCTACTGCTACTGCTACTGCTACTACTGCTACTGCTACAGCTACTGCTACTACAGCTACAGCTACAGCTACTACAGCTACTACAGCTACAGCTCCTACAGCTACTGGTCCTACCCCTCATGATAATCATCTCATTATATCAAATTCGTTTCAGTTGGAAGACAAATACAAAACTAAACTTATGCAACACTTGACGCATCACGAAATCGAAGAAATCTTAAAAGTTGTCCAAAACGGTGGAGCCTTCAAAACTTCTACGCAGTTTCCTGATAAGGCTACTCGCACGCTGTTGCATCAGCTCTTCAGGCAAGCGTTCGATGGTAAGTTGGATACAAGTACCTCAGAGGAGAATACGTTTAAAATTAGCGTCGCCACGTCCAAGCCTAGCCGCAAAAACAACCACGTCAATTATGTGGACGAAAACGGTATTGTCAACTACGGCTTAGGGCCCTACAAAAATTACTTGCATTTCACCGTCTACAAAGAAAACAGAGAGACTATGGAAGTGGCTAACACCATCACCAAATTGTTGCGGATTCCAAATAAAACTGTGAAATACTCTGGCACTAAGGATAGGCGGGGAGTCACTTGCCAGCGGTTCTGTATCCACAAGGCCAAGGTTGCCCGCGTGACATGTTTGAATAAGGCTTTAAAGGGTACAGTTCTAGGCCTGTTTGCATATAGCGATGTGGGTTTAGATTTGGGTGATCTTAGTGGGAATGAGTTTGTTATAGCCATTCGAGATGTACAAGTTGTGCAGGCGGACGCTTCGTCTGGGTATGGGTGTGACCTCTCGTCCGTGGTCCATGACAGTTTTTCGTCGCTCCAGAATACCGGATTCATCAACTATTATGGGCTCCAGCGGTTCGGGACGTTTTCGGTGTCTACACACGTGCTCGGAATTTATCTCTTACGGGAGGACTGGAAAGGCGCCGTGGATCTCATTTTGGCAGAGCAGGAACGCGTGGTTCCCGATTCAGTCAAAGCCCGTCGCATCTGGGCCGAAACTGGTGATGCAGCAGAAGCTATTAAGCATATACCCCGCCGTTGCTCCGCAGAACATGCTGTATTGACACTGTTGGCCAAGAACAAAACGACACAGTCGTACACCACGGATATGTATTTCCGGGCCATTCTCAACATTCCACGGAATCTTCGGCTTATCTATGTGCATGCTTATCAATCATACATATGGAACTTGGTTGCATCGAAGCGGGTGGAGCTCTTTGGGCTCACTGTGCAGGAAGGCGATTTAGTTTATACCAAGGAAAGTGAAGAAGAAGACCTTGGTGACTTTGCAGAGGATACTGCACATGGAGCAAGTGCCAAAGTGAAAGCTCTTACTGCGCAAGACGTACATACAGGCAAATACTCCATCTACGATGTGGTGCTCCCGTCGCCCGGCTACGATGTGCAGTATCCCAGCAATCAGCAGTTAATGCAGGTATACGAATCGGCCATGAAGAAGGATTCCCTTGACCCACACAAAATGGCTCGCAAAATCAAGGAATTCAGCATGGCAGGTTCTTACCGCTCCTTGTTGGCGCGGGCACGTGACGTGTCATATCAAATCACCCAATATAAAGACGATACCGACAGCATTCTCTATACGGACCTTGAATTACTTGACAAGCAAGAGAATGTGACCAATGGTGCTGACCTCCTGCAGAGAATCATTCCTGTTCCTGAAGGGGCCCATAAGACTGCAGTTATTTTGCGCATGAAATTGGGAGTTAGTAGCTATGCTACCATGGCCTTAAGGGAGTTTATGAAGGCGAATAGTCTGGAAGCTGAGGTGAGTATCTCCAAGGATAGTACCAGTCTAGAATGATAACGTACCAGTCCTCGTTATTCACCTAGCACTCGAGCTGTAAAGTTTCCAGTTGATTCGTAGGATCACCAATCTCTTAACACTTAGAGTGTGCACACTGACTTGTGGCCATCTCCAATATCCCAATTCCTTAAATCTGTAGACACTTAGGTTTGTCTCATTCATTTAGACTTGACATGAAGAGCCTTAGACTTGATTTCATCAATTTAGTCAATGGAAGTCCAGTCAATGCATCTGGCAGTACAGCATGAGGCTCTCTGACGTTAGCAAACGGGATTGTATCAGCAATCTGGTTGAGCAGTTGACGAGGCGCCAATCGTCTTCCTCAGTCTTCCACTGTAGTCCCGGCGATAACAGTGGAGGTCAGGAGGAGGCCTGATACCTCAAGGAATGTTGTTGGCGAAGTTGAAGGTCAAACTCCTTAAGCCTGTGCAAATGAAATATGCGTCTTGTAGAATAGACTTGACATGCAAGCATCATAGAAGAACTTATGGCCGGCACGGTGTTGACTGTGACAAGAGAGGTATTCAATCAGGGGCCAGGTGGTCAGGCGGGGTGGTAATTTGGTCTGTAAATTCAGAGGAATCATTATCATAGATTGCAACCAAAGGGTATAAGCTAAGGGTGCAATTCGGAAGAATTGGTCATATGAGGTTCAACACACCCTTAGGTTTGATAAAGAAAGCCATGCGAACAGTTTGGCACAGATCCTAGCCGAAGGAGAGTCGGTCTTGTTCAGAATTTCGTGAATAGTAGGAACTACCGTTTCGTGAATGTGTTCACAAATCGTTAGTCAACAGAATCACCTTTTTAAAGGAGGGAAACTGCCATAGTTTATCGATAAACAATCACCAAAAATACCGGCATTTTTTGCATGGAGGTGGATTCTCAAAAGGACCACTAATATCAACGTGCATGACCTCGTCACTTTCCTTAGGATGACGTCACAACCGCTAGTAGGAACGTGATTAATACCGGTTTCAGCACTGAATATCGGTCCTTGTACCGATGAGGCTACTCACGGTTGTAGGGGAACAGGACTTGGCTGGGTAATTCGAAGTGGCTCACTAGTGGATGCCTTCCCACTCCCCTGTGGTTCCCTAAAGGGATCTGGTCCCTCTAAAGAGATCTGAATTGTCAGGGTAATGTTGAAGGCCTGAGGTATCATCTCATTCTCTGAGTCGATTATGGATAATACGTTGAAGTCCTTATATCCGTCAAAAAGCCCACCATATCAATATCCTCTCAGTGACCCTTTTGGGCCTTATTTGTGGCTAGTTCTTCATGAAAAGTATAGCGGACATCTGGATGTTTGTTCAGAAGAGTCTGTAGTAGCAATTATGCAAATTTTCTCCTCAGTAGTGGTCGGCAGACATAGGGTTCTGGCTTTCGACATTACTGGCTTGAACGACTTGATCAAGCCCTGCACAGGCAAAGCAGCAGCATCACCCAAGGCGCAAATGGTATGGCCCTCGATTTCGAATATCATGTCAATTTCCTTCTCCCTGGCCTGGCCCTTGACAAATCTCTGCATCATATTTTACAACCACTTGGTACCTTCTTTGCAGGGCATGCACTGTCCACAGGACCCGAGCCTGTAAAACGCAGGGAACCTTTGAATGGCTATGATGATATCCCATGACAATGACTGCGGCAACCAGAGCCCACGGCCTTTGATGCATCGTAGTCCATCAACACATTATCACACGTCTTTTGGCATCACGCCCAGAAACTTGTCCCAGCCATCGTTAACTCCACCACAATGTTTCTATGTTGAAAGCGAAGCCAGCACGAAGACCTGGAGTTGGATGTCAATAACTCCAAAATCACCGTGATCAATCCTAGCGTAGACCTCCACACTCACTCGGAAAATCTCCGATACTAGGTTAATGAGTTTATCAGTTTCTGAGGCATAGACGAGTGGAAGTCGCAATATAACTTTGAGAAGAGAAAAAAGGGTTAACCGTACATCCCATCCCTTTTATCCATACCTTCTTAGCCTCGGTGTATGCCAACCAGTATGACCTGCATGCTATTGCACATTTCTTAAATTGCATCACATTTTTTGTCAAAGTTCTAGTCTCGTCACTGATAATATACCCCAAATCATCCGAAATAATGCAAGATTTAGGAGTACATAGAAATTGAGCTTTTCGTAAAGCATATTAACATCGGAATAGATGAAGAAACCCTGAGCAGTCTTGATAGTCTCTATAGAGACGTATAAGGAAATAGACTGATAGATGATAAGCGCCACAAAAAATGAAAGAACACCATTTCCAGCGGAGGTTGATGAATAAATCGAAGTTAATTCTTGAAGTTCCGTAAAACACATCATTTATAACACCCGAAATGAAACACAAAATGAACAAAACGAAGTTAATGACGACTGATAGATTTAATTCCCTGGATATCTTCGAGACTTTTACCGGAGATAATCCTCCTTTGAGCATAATCTTAGACTCCAATCTGGTGTAGAAGACAAGGGCCGATGACCCATTTAGTATTTCTTAACGAAGAACCTCTCAAAAGAACGTTATCATTCGTGATTGCTTCTTTTTCGTCAGAATTCTCCAAGTAACGCAGTTCATGGTAATTCTCATAGTGGATAGTACCTTTGAAAGAATATAAGTGGGGATTTGGGGCATCACATTCAATCCAAAACTTAGTGTCCCCAAACCTTAGTGTCCCCAAAACTCAGTGTCCCCCAAATCTTGAGAATGCATAAGACTTGTTTTATTTTTCAAATTCCTTACCATCTAGTTTCTTTGTTTCCACATAACAATTTCCTTCGATATCAGAACTTGACATCACAACTATATCAGCGAGAACTTCCTCATTTGAGCATAGTCTCATAAAATCACCAACATCTTTCAACTTCGGAATCTTCAAAAAGGATGGGCTTTTGTTTTCTCTCAACCCGTACATTCCGTATATTCGAGCTGTTAAAACCATATTATCCCAGATTAATGTGGAAGGGAAGCCAAGATAATAGTATCAGCCTCATAAAGCTTTTGAGGAAACTTGAGTTGAATGAATGGAAACAGCCAGTGGGTACGGACAGACACAAGGATTTAATTTTGTGGGCGGAGGAAATCGACACGACTCCAAACTCTTCCAAAATCCTTGTGGCAGTTCTCGCACTCTTATATAGTTTTCCAAGCGATTTGCAGCACCCCCCGACAAACTGAGATACGCAGCAAATATGCACGTTATATACACGCCTGAAACAGTTGAATGTTCTATTTGGGTGGCCCGCATTCTCGAAACACCCGTACATCCATCACGCACATCATGTGATTATCCTGCAGAATGCCCCTCGCTCTCCCCTGATAGCCTCCCTCCCCTTTTTACAGCCATCATAATAACTTACTTCACACTCACCCGATGTCGCTTAAAGTGATTTCTCCAGGAACGGCGGTTAAAATTTTAGCTAGTCCTGCGTCCGTGGTGCCAGTGGATTGCACTTGGTATATGCCAAATACCCCCCATAATGCTTATACTCAATATCGCCAAAATCGAGTCAAATCGGCTGTCTTCTTCGACTTGGATAAGATTTGCCTTCTGCCAAGCAAATACCCTCACATGCTCCCACTGCAGCGAGTATTCAATGAATCAGTTTCCTGTTTGGGAATCCACAAATCCGACACTGTATTGGTGTATGATCGATCGGGCATTTTCTCGGGCCCACGTGCAGCGTGGACTTTTGCTTTATACGGTCATAAAAAGGTTTATTTGGTGGATCACTACTCGGATTTCCAAAAACAATTTCCCGCCCAAGTCACGTGCGACGAACCTCCTGTGAACCGCCCGTTTGTGCACTATGAGGGTATCAGCCATAAAGAATTTTTCGATAATTATCGGCGTCAAGTCATTGAATACGACGAATTGGCGGATCTTGTTGAGACTGGCAACTTGACTTCAAAGTATTGGATGTTTGATGCTCGTTCTGCTGGCCGCTTTTCGGGAAAAGACCCTGAACCCAGGCCCGGCTTGCCTGCAGGTCATATCCCGGGATCCCTTTCTCTTCCATTTTCCAAGGTTCTTACGGAGAACGGAAACTTCAAGTCGAAAGAGGAAATCAACGATTTACTTAAACGCGACTTTGGGCTTGACTTGACTAATCCTTTGGACAACAAAAGTATTATTGTACTGTGTGGTACGGGTGTGACTGCGGTGATTCTCAAGTTGGCCATTGAAAAGGTTTCTTGTACCATTCCCATCCGAGTGTATGATGGTTCCTGGACGGAATGGGCACAACGGGCTCCTCACTTAATTAAAACCTAATACTGCCCATTATAAGATGCTATCTTCGACTACACTATTATAGACTTCTGTCTTTCTATGTTGTTGGGTTAAGACGATGGCGACTTTTCCTAAACCCACCTGACTATTTCGTCTTAGTGATTTAACCACTATGAATGAGGTTCAAGTCAATTGCAAGTCTGATTGTCACCAAGTCTGACTGAATAGTAATTGACTAACAAGATGCTGAAAGTCACTAACACAGTCGAGTGACTTGATAGCAACTTGTCAGTAATCAATATATCACATGATTTCAAGCATTTGTTTGGTCCATCTAATTTTCGCTTGGTCTCTTATAGAGGCCTGAGACCGAGAAAAGCATTATATGCAAGTCCCATTTCCTCAAATACACTAATAAACTTGAACCTTTATCTTTTAATAAAGTTAAGTTTCGTGCATGGGACTGTTTGAGGCATTGAATAGGAATCAATACCCTTCTAAACCAAATTGTCCCTAGTGGAAACTTGTAGCTCGAGAATACCAATGTCCTGAATACAGAACAGAGTTAGAATGGGGTTTTGGCTTGACTTTTGTTCTTGAACTGTCATTTATGGCTTAGAATGACATCTAGTTTGCGTCCCTGACTCCTTGCCTTCTGAATAGCTGTAAACCTTGGTCAATTATGTAATTTGGTGTCGGTATCAAAGATTCCATGCATCTGAAGGTCGTTTGTCACGGTCCGTACATCTTCAACCCCATGTTTTCACGGTGTTATCAGTTCCTGCACTTACAAAAAGACATCGCATGGAGGACTCAATCAATTTGGTCCGGTGTGTGAAATCTGGTCTTTTGGTCGAGTTTGTGGAATCTTTGGTCGAGTCTGTGGAATCTTTGGTTGAGTCTGTGGAATCTTTGGTCGAGTCTGAAAATGGGTCGGTCAGGTCTGAAAATGGGTCTGTCTTTTTTAACACTTCAAAGCCTGCAAAATGAATGGAATTAACAAAGCCTTCATGCCCTGTTAATGTCTTCGTACAGGAAATCATGCCCTTCTCCGGTAGAGAAGCAAAGTCCCAGACTCGAATGGTTTTATCATCGGACGATGAAAATAAATAACGGCCGCTCGGATGGAAGTCTAGGCACTTCACCCACAGCTGATGTCCTAAAAGATCAAACAAGTGCCATCCTTGCAGATTGTTCTGGAGGGCCGGCATTGGTGGGCGGTGTGCATGTAGCGTGGGTGGAGGAAGAAGCCACACTTTTATAAGGTCATCTCGGCCGGCAGAAACACAGTACTTGAAACCAAGCACCTGCGTATAGAGGTCGTTCTTCACTATGGCGTTGGTGAGGTAAGGGAAACGGTCCATATGCAGTAGGATGTATTTGTCCAAGAAGTGGTTCGCTAGCATGGGCACAAACTTCACGGTCTCAATCACGTGGTCATGGCCCAAGAGCATGGCAAGCCCCGTACCAGAGTGGTGAGATAAGCGAATGGACAGGTCGTTGGAACATGTGACCAAGAAATCACCCATTTCAAGCGAAGTGATCTCCGACCGTCGGAGCACATTCAATGCCAATGAAGTGTTGATGCTAATGACATCAATATCTCGGACCCAGTCGGAGTGGCCTACAAAAGTCGAGATGCAATAGCCATCGACAAGATTCCATATTTTCACGGACTTGTCCCGAGAAACCGAATATAACAAGTTTGGGTTGTGCATAGAAAAAGCCACGCCTGAAACCGTGTGCTCGTGGCCCGTTAATGTGCGGATGTGCTTCAACGCGTCGCCAGACCAGATCTTGATGGACAAGTCGGACGAACATGACGCTAGAACATAGTCTGACACTTCTGACCCCACGTCCACGTGAGTCGACGACCAGCGTACCTTGTGCACAGAGCGCAGATGGGCGCACCACAGTTTTTCTGGTATCAGTGGATCGTCAGTGGCGAGATTCCATGCAATCATGGACCCATCGGTACAAGCAGCCACAAACAAGGGCAATTTCGGGTGCACAGCCACAGAGTTAACAATCTGCGAGGATTTGGTAGGGAACACCTTATTGGGCGAAGTCGGGAGCCAATCGAGCTTATTGCGGGCCACCACGGGCGAATTGCCGTTTTGGTTCGCCAGATCCACCAAAGCCTTATAACTGTTGAGCTCATTTTGGAGATCCAAGATTTTTTTTTGCAACCTAAGCACAGTTGACCATTTTTTTTCGAGAAAATTAGGCAGCGGCGGCGGCGGGGTATCGGGGGAAACCGCCAAAAGCAGGCCTAGAAGTTTGATTGTGGAAAGATGGTTTGCAGCAGTGAGTTTGGGTTCAAGGTACTGCATGAGCGCACGGTGGAGCTCATCAGTCTGCCGTGGCGTTAAAATACCCATGAGAGTTTAAAAGGAGTGAATTTGAAGGGGGGACTTTTCGAGGAGGAGTTTGAGGGTAGTGAGAATGGAAACTGGAGCTTCTGATCGGATTGATGTTTTGAAGGCGCGCGTATGTGTGCAGGAACACACATTAAAAGATTTGCGGTGCATAGAATGAGGACGGGCAGAAGCAGAAAGTGTCAAAGAATATTCAAGAATAAATTGAGGAATTTCAAATAAAATTCTTCCATTAATGCTCAAAGGTTGCACATCCTCCTAGCATTCACTGACCATTGATTTAAAACCAATGTAATTCCATCATGTCAGAATCACAAGATTCTTCAAATGCTCATCAAACTAATCCACTTTTCAGCGCTTTAACGCAGCAAACCTCTCCTTTAACTTATCAAAGTCACTTAATTCCTTGCGACTGTCACCAGGGCGGCGTTGAATATTGTTGAGAGTAATAGAATTCTTTGATGCATTAGCCAAGGCTTCTAAATCAGTCATCTCGGTATCAGTCTTATCAGTCATCTCAGTCATCTCAGTATCAGTCATCTCAGTATCAGTCTTATCAGTCTTATCACTCTTCTCAGTATCTCTCTTATCTCTCTTCTCAGCATCTCTCTTTTCTCTCAATTCACCCGAACCTTCCCCACATGGTACTTCATAAGCAATCGCTATCTCCCTCAAATACTTCACTACTAAATCCCCTGAAGGAGGCTCTATCCCACACCGTTTCACAACCTTGTCAGGAACGCCATGCGCACAATCCAAAACGCGCCTGCTGTAATCCACGCCGTAGCGCACTTTAAGCATATCAGCCAAAGACGCCACTTCCTTGACGTCTACGTGCGAACAACAGTAAATCACCAGCGCGACGGCCTCATGGAGTCCAGTGTCAACTTCTGTACGCAGCAAATCCAAAATAAGCAGTAGACGAGCCAAAAGCAACTCACAGTAAAGTTCCAAATACTCCAATAACTCCACGTAAATATCTTGACGAATTATATTTTCCACTCTAATGGAGGCACTATTTTCTTTTCCCTGAGCCAAGAGATCTGCCAATTGGCGCCTATGTTGTTTACTAAGGGCGAGATTTTTTTGCTGGAGAAATTTGAGTTTGGAGATGGCCATTTTAAGGGTAGTTTTTAGCCTTGAACCATTGAGGGGAAGCATAGTTATGGTGGATATGATTGGTGGAGAGGTATGGAGGAGTGGAGGTATGGTGGATATGATTGGCGGAGAGGTATGGAGGAGTGAAGGTAGGGAGGAGTGGTGGAGTAGTCTAGTGAGTGTGATAGGAGCAGCGCACGACCACACCCGTACACCATTTAATACTATAGTCAACACTTACTATACTCAACACTAGCTACCTTAACCTCACTTCTGTCACCATTCATAACATCATCTTATCATGATACTGCATAGCAAGCAAAATCTTCACAGTGGTACACTGTAATAGCCTCATCCTTTGACCATTTACCTGCAGTCACACTTTATAATCAAGCCTTCCTGCATCATCATCTATCACAATTGTATGCTCATGGTCTGGATTGCCCTTTTCAAATATCGCATACTCTGCATCCTCAATGCTCACATCTGTACCTCTTTGTGCTTGTTTCAACGTGCAACATTTTATGCTGCTAATCCATTCATCATTCATAATCTCTTCAATAGAAGCCCGCTTATGCAGGTCGATTTGGAGCATCTTATGGATGATGGGCCTGGAAACGTGCGGTAGAAGACGCATAAGACGGTATGGCCCATGGATCTGTCTATGAGACTTGCTTCTGCGAACTCCTTCTCTGGATTCCTCTGCATCTGCTTCTCCACTAACCTCGAGTGCTTGTTTGACCTCAAGGAATTTGGCCTTGTTGGCTGCTTTAATGGCCTCGTACTCCTCCAACTTTTTATCGATAACGCGGAGTTCCAGCGTGATTTCTTCGACTTGTGGAGCCAGCAAGATCTCGACGTTCTCGAGTCCTTTGAGCTTTTCGTCGATTTTATCCTCGCTGTCCTTGCTTTCACTCTCCTTGATTTTCGCCTTACCTTTCTCCTTGACTCTCTCCTTACCTTTCTCCTTGCTCTCTCCGGACACATCTCCATTTTCTTGTTTCTTGCTCTCACTTATATCTTCACTGAGCTTCTGGGACCGGCCCTCTTTGGACTTACAATTATCTTCGTCGCATTCCCCCTCTTTCACTCTCAAAAGCTTGCGCTTTTTATTCAGCCGTGCTATTAGATTCTTGAGGTGCCGGTGTCTCAACAATAACTTATGACATTCGTTCGAAAGGTAATAATCGTGGTAGTTATCATCATCCATGGCGAACAACCTGTAGCTGTTGTCCTTCTCAGGATTGGGGATTTTCCAGGGAAACCGTTTCAACGTCATGCAGCAGTATATGATGGCAATTGACCAGAGGTCAACGGGTTGTGGGTTGTACGAGTTCAGGTGGCTCAACACTTCCGGTGCCAAGTATGGATCGGACCCCACTATTCCATGACAGTAGTGAATATCCTGTTTGTTGGCGTACTGGTCGAATGGATACTTGAACACCACAGCACTACCGAAATCGATGATCTTCAAGATGCCGTCTGTAGTCAACACACAGTTGTCTAGCTTCAAGTCGCGATGGGCAAAGCCCAACGAATGCAAATAAGACACTCCCTCCAAGATCTGCTTGAGGCAACAGTTGATCTCATTCCGAGACATATTCCCACTCATCACTACAGCAAAGAAGTCAATGGGAGCATACTCCATAACCTCATAGTAGCGGTTGTTTTCATGGATAATATCGATGGTTTTGATGATGTTGGGGTGCTTGAGCGTGGAACCTATGCAGTATTCAGCCGTACACTTTCGGGTGTAATCTTTGAAGGTCTCAGTGTTTCTGCGAGAGCGGAACTCCTTGACAGCAAAGGCTTTGGAGTCCAGTGGACGCATAATGAGGCGTACGGAGCCGCCAGCACCCGAGCCCAACTCCTTCTTTACTTTGCCGTATTTCTTGACCAATGGAGACTCGTCCTGTGTAAAAGGCTCATGAATAGACACTTCCTTGCGCTTATTCTGTTGTTGCTGATGTAGCAATTGGGAAGAGGTATTCTGAATAAGCGCCAGTAGTGAAGTCGCCAGTGGATCTCTGCTTGGTGCCATAGATGGATGCTGTGATTGAATAGACGACTGGTTGGAGGTGGGATTGGCGGCAGAAAAATTGGCAGGTGTACTGACAGTCGGCTGATGATGCAGATTTTTGGACGGCTTCCGGGAAGGCTTAAAGAGGCGCTTAATCTCCACCATACTGGTGGACTTGTTGACGGGGCTTTCTTCTGCACTAGTTAAGCGTTGAGCATGTTGCTGTGACAAGTGCTGGACCAAGATTCCAGGAGAGTGTAGGGAGGTGCTGGGAGCCTGTATTGGCGGCGTGACAACGTCACGATGGTCGGAAGAATTTGTGAGGACGGGAGAAGAAAGAGAATCACCAGACTCGTGTTTCCCGATTTGGATACCAAAGAACTTGCGGGTTCCATTGTGGGACAGGTTAGACACCGACGGACGAAGATGGTGGGTATCAGCAAAGGAAACGACTTGGGTTGAAGACGAGCTTGCTGTAGTAACACCATTTTGGGAAGTATTAGGAGCATTTCCCGGGCTAAGACTTGCCAGGTTGCCATGACCTTGCTTAAAGTGCAGGAAAATCTTCAAGACGTTTCTGTCAGGCATTGGTAGGATAGTTTAGGATATGGAACAAAAACCAGAAGGCCAATAAATCACTAAACAAACAATAAGCCACCAATAATATCACTTTAATCTTCACAATAATATCACTTCAATCTTCACCAGTCCTAGACCTTCAATTGTAAAGTAATCAGAGAGTGATTTTCGGAATTGTAATCTTGGTATTGTTGTAATTGAGCTTTGCTTGTGCTTTGCTTAGACTTTGCTTAGACTTTGCTTGAGTTTTGCTTGAGCTTTCTTGGGCTTTGCTTGAGCTTTCTTGTGCTTTGCTTAGACTTGGGCTTGGTATTTTGCTTAGGCTCGGGCTTGGATGGTCAATGGGCTTCTGTGGTCCCTAGGGCTTCAAAGTCGGCAAAAAAAGAGAGCGGGGTAAAATGGGCAGTAGAAAACAACACGCAAATTTTTAGGCACGGATTCTAAGGGGGTAGCCTTGTATTTATAAGTGCACGGCGGTGGAAGTGTTTGCACGGAAAGAAGAGAACAGGCAGCAGGGATTAAGTGAAGCTGGAGGCTTCAGACAAAACCGCGCGCAGTGGCCTATCAAAAGTGCACACAGGTGCATTCCCCAAACGAGCGTGACCGAATGCTGGGGGGGGAGGGGGGAGAAAAAAAAAAAGGCGTGGGAGGGAAAAAAAAAAGGGGGGGTATGCTGGTCTATTTATATTCATTTTTGGAGAGGGCACAAAAGGAAGAGGGGAAGCTCACGTGATAATGTTTAATGTGGGGATACACGACCAGGGGGGAGACCCCTATAGTACACGGTAGTGCACGTACAGTACGCCGTAGTGGTCTAGGATCCAGTATAACACGTTAGTACCGTAGAGGGTAGCACATCCTTGCACCACATATAATCTTGCTTTGGTTTGCTAAAGGAATGTTACAATTACTGAGTTAGTATATGTTATGGCATATCAAGTATGAAAGGCAATAAATGAGCGGTGGATGCCGAGGCATGTGCAGGACATGGCTAAAAGAAGAACATAATGGCATGATAAAGAACATTCAATGCTGAAAGGTTTCTTTTGAATTCTTGAAATGATCCTGAAGATTAATTCGACCTTCACATGTAACAAAGTAGAAAAATCTTCAAACAGGCGCATTATGAATGAACTTCTCAACCATCATACATACGCAATGACATTTTGCTCATTGGTCACACCTTATTAACAAATGATAATATCAATCATCCTTTAGAATGTTTGTATTGAACTTCCTTAGAACATCATGAATATGCTAATCATCATTTTATTGAAATTCTCAAGAACGTCATGAATGAACACCATGAACGTCATAGATGATGAACGTCATAGATATGAGCGTCATAGATATGAATGTCATAGATGATGAACATATCAATAGATGTCAATAACCACAAACATCTTATTGAAATCCAAAATGACTTCTTAAGCTTTGGACCAAACTTCTTGCCTTATAAATATAGTCACAGTTTAGATAGCATCACTAACCGTCTGTGTCTTTGAATGCAGTCCCCCGAATATGTCTTTGTTTCTCAGGTACACGTACCTTGGAACCCTCCTTGCTATGGCGTATAGCATTCTCCTCTCTTCTCTTTAAACTCTCAATCTCCACGCGCTTGATATCGCCAGCCTTCTTAACCACCATGGGAAGATGCCTATGTCTGGCTATACGGCGGATTTCCGGCATGGTCTTGTAACGGTCCTTCAACTTGGCATCATAGTTGAGCTTTGCCTGCTCACGTGCCGATTTGACTGTTGCTCTATCTGCAGCATTTGCTCTCCATAGACGGATATTGGAGTCATCGGATCCACTGATAATGTAGCGGTTGTCGGTGGTAAAGGCCACAGCAAACACCCTCTGCATACGCTTTGTATGGTAAATTTCACGCGACCGGCCCTCGCGCGCGCGGTAGATTCGGATAGTCTTATCATAGGACCCGGTCACCAACTCCTCTCCCGTGGGACTAAAGTCAAGACAGGTCACAGCACTCACGTGATCTTTATAAATAGTGAGTGATTTCTGTAAATCTCTCATGTCCCAGAGATACGAGTTGTGGTCATCGTGGCCACTGGCAAAGTTAAAGGCGTTCATGGGGTTCCAGGAAATATCATTGGCGCGTAAATTTGTCACCACCTTTTGAATGGCGGAATTCGTCCGAATATCATATAAGACAATGGAATTGTCTGATCCACAACTGGCCAAGACGTTGGTTTCGGTCTTGTTAAATTTGACCTTGGAAACATTATCACAGCCCCAAGAAAGGTTACTGACATAATTTCCACGGTTAGTGTTCCATAGCTGGATAGAAGCTCCTCCTGTGACAAAGATATCATCTGTGAAATGATGATCTAGACCTTGGAACGCATGTTCTCCTGCAAAAGTCTTGAGAAGACCGCTTTTGTTTCCTGATTTGCGGTAGACGTCCAAATCGTCTGTGACATCACCAAACGCGTCGCTTTCCAAAGACCATAACTTGATTGTTTTGTCATCGCCACAGGAAAGAAGCCCTCTGCGAGGGGTGACCGCAAGCCCGGTGACCATGCCTTTGTGGGCCTTGAAACTGATTGCCTGCTCACGTGACGTGAGATTCCAATACTTGATTACACCATCACCTGACCCTGAAGCAATTTGATTGGTTGTCTTGAAGTTTTTCAGGATGCAGTACACTCCATCCCTATGACCATCACCGAGCTGGCCAATAAAAGGCTGAGCAAACATACGTTCGAGTTTTGTGGCGGTTAAGGCGCGGGTGTATTCCCTTGCTCTTTCAAAGGGATGGAGAGAGGGATTCAAATTTCGAGGAATGGCTGATTCCTGAGTATTTCTGGCGGGAATATAGGTATCTGCAGACCTACTGATTGTCTTTACTTTCATGATCAGAGGGTGAATTATAGTATTTTTGAGATGACCGCGAAGAGTCCAGGGTAGGCAATCAGGCCCGTACACCAGCGAGGTATAAACTCGTACATCAAAAGGCCAGTACATCAAAACACAGACACCTGTGCACCCGAAGAGACCTGTACACCATATCAAAGACACCCGTACATTCCTAAGAAAAAGACCAGTACACCCCAGCTGCAGACGCAGCCGCACATGCCTAAATCTACTACGTATGCATTATCCTTCATGCGTACACTACCGTTCCGCATAATTACCTTGGAGGTTTCTCCGGTGGCCTGCACCCGCACCCCTAGTCCCGGCCCCCCGGCCCCTTCCCCTTAAACCCGATTGTGAGCGGTTTGCCCGCATCCCCAAGTCTATATAAACCTGCATTCCCCCATCAATAATAACCATCTACGCATACACAACTTCCATCTTCCACCTATGTCCTTATTTCTGACATCTAATTCTGTCAATCTCTGATTATATCATAATGCTACATCCCCTGACCGATTAACCACTCAATTTAGACACTCTCTTCCCCTTCCTTGCCACGCCTGCCATGTGTTCAACTTGGTGTTTCTGCTGGCGTTAAGTGGCATTCTACGATTTCCCCTACAGAAGCTTTTGTGCCGTAACCGACAAGTGGATATTTAAGAGTGCCTTCACTATGCAAGACCTTTCAGTTGTGGACTACTGTGGTGAAGTCTCAACTTCAGCTAAGGCTAGATTACTTGGCCCATGGAATGAAGGCTGTTGAGGCTGGAAAAAAATGTCAATCAAATAATATCATCAATGTGAAATGCTGTGAGTGTAATCAACAATGACTCAGTTCACATTGAATTGATGGAATTTCCTTTTCCTTTACACTCTTTGAGGAGAAAATGAGAATGGAAAGTACCAATGGAAAGTACCCATGCAAGTACCAATGCAAGTACCAATGGTCTTAACTTGCAAAGAATTATACCTTACGGCAGTCTTTGCTTTATCTACATGTTCTTGTCCCCTATCTATTTCAGATTCAGGTAAACTACCTCGTTTGCAGCTGACATTGTCTTTTGTGTCTCTGGCTCATGATCCTTGATGTGCAGCTGAGCTTGCTGGTAAGTGCCTAAGGTGCGTGAGCTGGCGCATTCTCGTGTTGTGGTGTTGTGTTCTCTCGGGTCAACTTCCAAATCGGCCTTGTTTGCCTTGAGACGCTCTGGCGATGCAGTCGGTTCCTGTCTGGCACCTAACTAAATGAAGTCATACATCATGTTATGGATGCTCTTCTAAAAACTATTAACGACGTTTACTTGTGGTCAAAGTGATTCTGCCTCTAGGATCACCTGGGCCTTGGCTAAACATTGAGCTACACCTTGAGACTAGAGTCTAGTCTAGACAAACTCCAATTTTAGTCTTGGATATTTCCTAGGAATCTCGTACCCATTGATGCGTCCTGGGAAATCACCACCTTGTCTAAGGATTAGGTTGGAATAGCCGCCAATTGCCCATATTCAACACATTCATTTGTCAAAACTACACTAAAGGGCGTCAAAACCCCAAGAATGGGGTTTGGCTCTTCTAGGGTGGAACAGATAAAGTTTTGCTACAATGGCCTTGGAGTCTTTAAACTATAATTGGAACGGCCTTGGGAGGTACGGGTTCCAGTGCTAACCTTATCCAGAATGGTTTCCATTGATAAACCCGTATATCCCTTTGGATATTGTTCTCTTCTGCAACCTATTCCCAGTCCTATTTTAGAGTTGCAGATGTTGGAAAGATTACTGTGAATCCTCTTCTGGAGCTATTTGAGGGCTCCCTAGGCTCACCAGAATACTAGTTCAGAAAGAAGTTGCGTCATGCTTCATTAGATTTCTGTTGCTCCCGAACGCATGATGGGCTAAGCATCTATCAACAAACTAACACGGGACAAGGAACTAGTGGAAATGGATATTTTTGTTGACAGCATCTCGGAACCTCCTCAGGCATTAATTTTTCAAGACTGCGTTATATGATTCTTGCAGTGGCTTCCCAAATTAACCAAGTATTGTGATTGATACTCATTAGTTTCTCAATTGATGAGTCTGCAATCTGGATGAGTTTCTGGAGGTTTGTGAATCAGCCTGTCAGCTCTGTCAGCGGAATGATATACAGGACATGCTAATAGAAGCACCCGGGCAAAGGTATATCCTGATATCAATGATATAAAGAATTAGTGAAAACAGAAGTTATTCACTGAATAGACATTCACTCAGGATAAATGAGAAGAAACAGTCACTGAACTATTCACCGAACAATGTATCCTTTGAAGTGCCTGAACATCCAATCCAGTTCTAACTCAACAGTTATTTGCATCAATCTCATAGAATTATTGCCGGAGTTGCAGCAGACTGTCACTGGGAGACAAACTCGGCAGTGAGGACTCCATGACTTGAGGAAGATAGGCTTGTCCAATGGTGTACGGTGGGGTATTTTGCAACCACGAATACTTACGCATATTATGGAGGGTCCATCAATTTGTACCATGTGACTCAGCAAGGTTGGTTTACCATGTCCCCATAATTGGAGACATATCTATGATATCAAGAGTCGTTTAATAATTGTGGGAGGGATAAAGTTTGAGGAGGTATACCCAATTCTGCCTGCTCCGCTCTCCATTCTCCATTCACTTGAAAACTCACCCTTCATTTAAAGCGCTGAAGCAAAAGACTGTACACATCATGTGTATCAATACTTGATCTGGACTTCATTGCTATTTCAAGTTGGACAATTATAAGGATTTCCTTGCAAGCCTTAGTATGGGTATGGAGATCCACAGCTGAAGTATCCATTGAATTCTGGTATTTGTGATTATATTACTTAATGATGGAATTTAAAGTCGTATTAAGAAAAATCGATGAGGCTATGCCCTTGTCATTCATCCATGGCTGCTAAATGTGGTTGGAATAAAGTGCGAGGGACCTCCTTTTATATATAGATAAGGATGCGTACCTGCATATAAGCCCGCGGTCTATTATCCCCCTGATATGTAAAAACTCTAACTACAAGTGCAAATGGAAACAACCTCATTTTCCCTCTTTGCCTTTGTGATCACGACTACTTCATTTTAAAACTCATGGATACATCCAAAAACGGAGCTAACTCGATATGGAACGGATCCGCCGCGACAAACCCGTACACCATCACATTACACATCTTCTACACTGGCCCCTCCCTCCCCTCCTATTAATACATTGATTCTTGCGTATTATCACGACATACTCAGAACCGCATTGGGAAACGGCGGTTTATTAGGAGCGATGTCTGTGAACCATAAGTCCTGCTTATGCACTAAATGGCTATATCCAACACCAAACTCACGTCGTCAACATTTTGCTTTGAAAGGTCTTCCAAAAGTGGTAACAAGTCTAACAACTCGTTGTCGTGCATATCGCTGAACCAACTGGATATGGGCACCGAATGCAGCAGGTGAAAGATGTACGATGCAGGCGAATTGTCGATGATGATGGAGTCGCTCAATGGCCGCCCGAGCTGCGATAAGTTCTTGATGAAGTTACCTTGGTAGTTGTAGCACGAGTCGCGAAACAACCGGTAGTGGATGCTCTTGTGAATGTCCAAGTTGTTTAACAACGGATCGCCGTACTTTGCCACTGACGCTGTGAACACCACCACCTCGTACCACTGGCCCACTTTGCGTAAGAACTCATCCACGCCGGGTCTTTTGATCACGTAAACTTGATGTACTTGGTCGTCGATCTCCACGGGAATTACAAAATCCGCTGTTCTCAAGTACTTGAATGACGAATGAACAAGAGTCTCGTCCAAGTCGAGAATGAGGCACTTTTTAGTGCCGAAGCGTTTGGTGTCTTTACGACCCAATAGGAACCCGGTTTCCGGGTTGAACGACTGACCTTCTTGCATCTTGGACAAGTCACCCAAGTCGCCCAAGTCGCCCTGCTCCATGCTTTTTTCTGAATTGCCATAGTCACTGGCTTCTGGCGGGGATAATTCCTCGTTGTCGTCGTCGTCGTCGTTTTGTGCAGGGACAACTTTATCCAGGTCCAGCTCGACGTTCTCTGTGACCACCTCCTTATTGGGGTGGTCTGTATGTGCTGTATCCAGAGACGCGTTGTGGTTAGCCATGTTTTCATTGCGGTTAGCGATATTCTCGTTGTGGTTACCGCTGTTGTCGTGAATGATTTCGTTATTTGTAATTGTATCGCATTCGTTTACCGAAGGCTCGTCCAATGCAGACTTAGAATTTACAGCATTGGTGGACTCTTCAGCTTCCGACTTGACATCTTTCATTCCGTGTGTGCTTGTGTCGTTGTTGTTAGTATTGTGATGTACTTTTCCCGGAGAAGAACCCACTCGCCTTGATGTTTGTTTGTGGTACTTATCATCAGAGTCATATTTGGCGTCAGCTGTGCCACAACAAAGAAATGAGGAAAGCATACCCATAATGAGTTTTGTATTAGTGTATATGCATCAACTGGGTGGGGGTGGTACGAAAGTTATCTTGGGATAACAAAATTTGCAAGACACCAGAATTGGAAGCTTTGTATAAATTTATTATGATTTTATGAGTGGGAATGATTGAAATGGGATTGTAACTTGAGAAGACGAATTTTGCGATTGCGACTTGGAATGACTAATTTGGGGAAAGCGAATTTGCGATTAGGACTTTCTTTGTGAATTTGATTGTGAGATTGAGATTATGATTTAGGATGAGTCTTTGAGATTATGACTTTTATTTTTGTCTTTGTTTATGAGAGACTTTTGGGGAATTATTATGATGGTGATGTGGACTAAAAGGAAGACAGTGATTGGACACCGATTTTTAACCAAACTCTAACTCAAGCACAGCACCTTGAATAAATATAAGCCAATATTTAGAGCCTCCACGGAATCTATAAGGGTGGGAGGCTGTGGGTGGCGGCTAAAGGGGTGGCGGCTAAAGGGTGGCAGCTGGCGGATGTGGGAGGGCTGGCGAGTAGTTAAAGCAGGAGGTGGGCTGGCGGGTAGGCAACTTGGGGGGGAGGAGGACAGGGACACGTATGCACCGAGGGCGGAGATGTACTGATGTGATTAGAGGAGGGGGGAGGTGAATGTCCTGTTGTGCAAGGCCTGCGATTTTGACACTTTATTAAGGTGTGGGAATAATGGGACTCGGGGATTGGAGGAAATGGAAGTTGTTAAGGAAATTTTGGAGGGAATTTTTGTGCGCGATGAAAGCGCGGGAGTCGGAAGTGGTACGCTCGGATCTCGGAAGGCGCGCCCAAGCGCCCTCGGATGTTAGTTGCCAGTGGGCGGAGCCATTGAAGATATGTGCCCTCGGACCGCGACAACCCACGGAAGCTGCACGAATAAGCCCTCGGACGCTGCACGAGTATACGCCCTCGGATAAACCGCCGCTCGCGTGCATGGCGCGCTAATCTGCAGGGCGCAAGAAAGCTCATCAAAACTCTATTCGGCGATTGCGTCTGTCCATTAGATTGGACGTGATGCGTTTGGGGGGCATTGTTGATATTATGATGTTGCCATACGATTGTGTGGAGGAAAATATTTAAAGCTGCAGATCTAGGTCAGATATGACAGGGAGTGTTAGCTGCAGGACGATTTATCGGAGGGGCCCTAGCTGCAGGACGTGACAAATATTTTTTCCGAACGTATTTTAAGTGAGGAATGCTAGTGATTGCGTATTTGAGGAGAAAATGGAGAAATGTACGCTCACGTGATGTGATATACGGTCACGTGATGTGAAAGAGGCATAGTGTGGTCACGTGACATGGTAGATGCACAGTATGGTCACGTGACACGTCAATAAGCGGTCAGGTGGCGTGGCGCGTCACTTACGAACAACATGCAGGAGGTTTGTATATTAAAAGCATATCATTTGCTACTTCCTACCTTCATGCATATCGTCCATATCTGACACATAACCTTCATAACCACACATATCATTCAACGCATATCATTAACCACCTAGAGAAACATCCCTAAAAACCACCCCTTTTTAAGCACTAAAAAAGTGTACTTTTATATGTGGTTATATATATTGTAGTGTGTACCTCAGTATCAGTACTGTATACACTCTCTATACACACTAAACACTCTAAGTAACACTCAAAAATAACCCTATACTGTATGTTGTCTGTACGTATTTGTAGTTAGATCCGGGTACCACACGACCTTTTTATGGTCTGTATAGAATACAGGAATATGTACCGCGCTGCACTTTGATAGGCAGCCGACTGCGCATTGACACGTCACAATGTACACTGACCCTATTATACAGAAACGGTAGAAAAGTGTAGTAGGATAGAACGGTAGTGTGATATTTGAAACAGTCTGTAAAATACGGCAGAATTCATACTGAATTCCTTCATGAATGGTTCTCGCACTACCTTGGGACAAATACCATGTGCGCTCAATTGGGAGAAGCAGCACTTTCACACCAGCTGCAATGGATTTCATTGTGGTCTCCCCAACAATACAAACTCCCGTGATGGTCAAGGTAGCAGCACTAGTAATAGTCACAGTGGATGCGTAGCAAGTTTCCTCACACTTGGTCATGTTGTTTCTTGTGTGCAGTATGTGGTGTAGTCAATATAATTGATCCACTCAGTGATCAAAAGTCTCACAGTCGGTGCAAATGGTAGCAGTTGTAGTGATGTTCTTCTTGGAACTTTTCATGTTGGAATTGTCACTTTTGCATTCTGTGCAGTCTGTACAAGACCTCTCATTCACAACAGACAAGTCGGTGGTATGGGAAGAATTGGGCCAGAATTAACTGATATGACAGGTCTGGTGAAAAGGAAGTATTAGAATAAGAAACAGTAGCATTGGTCGAAACAATGGTGACGTTGATAAAATGCACTGAGGACTTCTTCTTAACAGCTTAATTAACTAGGTACAGACTATTATACACTTTTGAGTGTTTACTACAGTATACAAGTACGCCTATACTCTTCAGATGGTTAGTGCACTACCCATATGTTTTTAATCCCTTTAATCCATACTCGCAATCTTACAAAACTACTGCGGAATTCTGGAAATACAACAGTCTGGAGATGCTAAAAACCCTGGGCTTCCAAATACCAGGCCTTGAACAACTGAGTTCACCCAAGCCTTTCAAATAATACCATGACTCTTAAGATCAACAAATTGATATAGCGAATGCGTAACAGAATGTAACATATCTATAGACCCAGCTAAACCCGTACATCTCATTTATGTTGTGATGAAACCCAAGGAATTGGGCCGAATTGAGCTGCCTGTATCTAATCCCTTATAGCCCTAATCTACAAGGAATAGAGTGAACACTGTATTTTGATCACTGTATTTTGATTACTGTATTCTGAACACTGTATTCTGAACACTGTATTCTGAACACTGTATTCTGATCACTGTATTCTGATCACTGTATTCTG